>CM029279.1:21901831-22104331 GCA_016920895.1 Vaccinium myrtillus | reverse complement strand
CATTTCCCTCTGAAAATGGTGTTTGCTTTTTATTTAATTTTTTTTTAAGGTTTGTTAGTTAGCGTCAATTTTTATAGATTATTGATTCATCACGATGAGACAAATAGAAAAGTAAAAAAAATATTATTCAAACTATTTTTTTTGTGTGCTTATTTTCATCTTTATTTTTAAAAATTTAAGTTTCAAATAAGTTTTTACTTTTTCTATTCGTCTTGTCGAGACAAATGAATAATCCACAGAAATTTGACATCAAACAAAAACATGCGAAATTTATTTGAATAAAGACTAAAAAAGTAAGCCATGGGTCATTTAATAAAAACTAGGCCTAATTATTAGGGGTGCTCACGGTCCGGATTGGCATGAATCCAATTCTAATCCGCGAGTCACGGTTTTTTAAAAATAAAATCCGTGTCCGATCCAAAAGTCTCACGGTTCGGTTCTAATCCGATCCGCGAGTCACGGATCGGTTCCGGATTTGTCCGCGAATTTTTAATTTATTCTAAGAAAAAATCATCAACTCATTTATAACCCAAACTCAACATTAAAACAAATAATGAAAGCTTATTAAACATTCCAACAAATTAATTGAACAAATCTAAACTTGAACATTATGGAATCAAAATAGATAACCAAAAAACAGAACCCAAAATAGTTACTTCATTGCTTATGAAATATCCATGGCAAACCAATCATCAAATGTTTGAGCGAATGGTTGTCAGCTTAGTTGGTTTACATAGCAACTGATCCAGCTAAAACATAATCCCTTCAACTCCTAGCCTGATGTAATAATAGTTAAGTGATAAAGTACAAGAAATGCAAGGTAGTATAGTAGTAAAATTATAAAAGTGGTAAAATTATTTATCTATACACATATATATATAATAAAAAATCAAAATCCGTGTCCGGACCGCGAGTCACGGTTTTTTATTTTTTGAATCCGTGTCCAGACCATTAATCCACGGTTAAAATCCAAAACTTGCAGATCGGTTCGGTTCGAACCGGATTCACGGTTCACCGGTGTTTTTGAGCAGCCCTACTAATTATGAACATGGTTGGAGATGGCCATTAATAATTCTTCTGCATGGATTAAATAGTCACCAAGGTGGAATAGTCCTAGTGTTTGTGTCTACCAAAAACACGATTAACTAGTACCAGATTTAATTACTCCAGACAAATAGTAAAGGGGATAAAATAATCGGAGTGATTAAATAAGAAGGGTGGACCCACAATTAAAAAGGGGGATTAAATAATACATGGTTTTGGATGAGGGATAATAAAAGGGGGATAAGGAGGGTGGATGATGTAAAATCATGTCAAAATACTTTCTTGCCCTTGGTAATGCATATATTAAATTATGTATTTATAAAATTATATAAATACCAAAATTAATTACACTATTCAATATTTAATTTATAATACTTAATTGTAATATTTTTTTTTAAAAAAACGTTATTTATTTATTTATTTTATATACTATTTAACAAGCCAACATGCGAATAATGTAAAATTCTGAAGTATAAAAATTTTCAAATTTTTTTGTATCGAATTAAAGATCTCTATTAGTAGTTTAATTTGGTGCAAGAAAAAATAAAAAATTATATACGGAAGTACTTTATTTTTTTATCCGAAGGATATTGCAAAACAACTGAACAAGCCAACAATGTAAAACTATAAAGTATAAAAAAAATTCAATTTTTTTGTATCGAATTAAAGATCTTTATTAGTAGTTTAATTTGGTAAAAAAATAAATAAATAATTATATGCATAAATACTTTATTTTTTGATCCGAAGGAAATTGCATGGGGTAGGGAGGTAAATTGGGGGGCTAATCCCCCCCGACTAAACATAGACACCCCTCCCCCTACTTATATTTAGTCATGGAGGGGCATGGCTAATTAGCCCGTCGGCTAATTAGTCGGGGGTTGATTTTGGCAGCCAAAGCATGGATGAGGTGTGGGACCATGACTAAATAACTCAATCTTCCTCATCCCTCCTTCATTTCCAGCATCCAAACGAGCTCCTAAATAATCATGCTAACAAACGGCTCCGGATCTACTGTCCCCAGGAGGCTGTCCCGACTCCCTGTCCCAACCCCCAATCGACGTCGTTTTGGCTACAAGGCAAGTTCTTTGCCAAATGCAATCTTGTGGGGCTACTTTCGGGTTCCACACAAATGATCCGAATCGTTAAATAATTTTGAAATAATTATTAAAGTGGTCTTGGAGAAAATCAAGCCCATCGGATATTTTTACATTATTGATCTAATATGTTTAGGACCTTGTAGTCAGAAAGAATTTTCAAGAAAAGTTAAAAATTTTGCACTCGAAAACCCATTGATCTGAATCATAGGTGTCGTAACGCTCATTGAGAAGAGAATTTACTAAAAAAAATTATCTTGTTTGGATTTTGATAGGTATCAAAACACTAAAAATATGAAAGTAAAAATATCCGATGAGCCTGATTTTCTCCAAGAGCACTTTAATAATTATTTTAAAATTATTTAACGGTTCGGATCGTTTGTGTTAGACCAGAAAGTAGGCTCCACAAAATTGCATTTTGACAAAGCACTTGCCTTGTAGCCAAAACGGCGTCGTTCGGGGGGTTAGGACAGGGAGTTGGGATAGCCTCTTGGGGAAAGTAGATCCGGAGCCCTAACAAATAGGCTCATGGAGTCTTGTGACGGGTCTTTCTATTGTTTGCTCAATAAGCTAACAAAAAGTAAGGGTAAAAAAGCAGTCTTTTCAATACATACTCACGTATTTCAACCCATTTTAACACACTTTTATTCTCTTTTCACACATTCAAATATACATTTTCAACCTTAATAACAACTTAATGCCCCTTTTTACTATTTTCATAGATCAATTCAATTAAAAGGGAAAAAAAAAAAAAAAACTCCCTTCGTCTCACTTTGTTTGTTACCAACGAGAGACGAATGTATTATTTTGATTTCAAAAAAATAAATTATTTTTTGAAGATAAGTTTTGGATTTCTTGTACACCGTGTAGAAGATCTCAATAAGTAATCTTTAATGGCAAAAAAAATTCAAATTTTTTTTTTTTTGAAAAAGCACCTTATTTTTTTGAGATAAAAATAAAACAAGCAAGCAAACAAAATGGGAAGAAGGGAGGGGAACCCGAGGCATTGCTGTCCCTTGGGGACAGTAGGGCCTGCCAACCATCTTATCCGTCCATCTTGACAATCAACGAGTCAGATTCGCAGATGTATTAATATTGGTAATAATGCAACTTGACCGGTAAGAATTTATTTATAAACTTGAATAGTTCATTGCGGAGAAAAACGACTGAGATTGAGGCTTCGTTTGTTTCGACATAAAATAATTTTCGGGGTAAAATATTTTTCATGTAAAACAATCTTTTCAAAAATAATTATTTTCGTTTTTGTTTTCCGATGTTTGGTTGACATTTGCAAAATATTAGTCTCACACAATTTCCTAAAGCAACCACTACCGATGCATCTTCAATTCAATTAATAAGAGGTTTATTAATTTGAGATGGAAAGTGGAGATTTATGTGTCGAAATTGAGGATCTATTAAATTAGTTAGATATGCATGTATGTAGAACTATATATGCTTTATACATATAATCAACAGCTAGGAGCGGGGTCTCCTCTTCTTGGAGCAGGGTCTCCTTCCTTTTCTCTCACTAGGGTTTCTACCCCACCCAGCCGCCGCCTTTTTTCCCTACCCTACCACCAGATCTACACCCTTCCATCTCTCCTCTTTCCTCCCTTCTTTGTTTTGATCGCCGTTTTTGGGGGTGGGGGTGGGGCTGCCGCCCTCTCGCCCCACCCCCCGCCTGGTTCCTCTGCCGGCCACCAGCTTCTCAACCCCCCGCCATTTTGATTCCATGGATACCCCGCACCTTCGGCCACCCCCCTCCACCGTTCTCTTTCCCACCAGCTTTCCCACCAGCCCCATCAACCAAACTGTTTTCTCCATATTCTTTTAACCGCCAACAACATCCACCGTTCTCCACCACTCCGTTCTCCATCTTCACACCCTCATCAGCACCTTTCTCTGCCGTCTGCCTCGGGGCCTTGGATGTCGATCTGACGACGGGTTGAACTCGTGGTGGTTTTTGGCCCCCTCCGACGCAATAAAGCTCCGGATCACGCAGGCGGCCGGCCATGGAGCTTGAGTTTGTCCCGGAGGAGCAGCATTAGGCGAACTCAGCTTGATTCGGTGTCACAGTGGGCGACTCAGTGAGGGTGACTCAGTGGGTTAATCAGTGAGGCATTTAGCATTTTGGGTTTTACTTTATGCTGTATTTCCTGTTTTTTGTTTATATCAGATTTGCAGTAGTAGTGCTTGGTTTGAGTTTCGTGTTTTGCTTGCTCGATCGGGGGCTGGATGTCATGGCCGCCGTGGACGTGGGGGGCCGCCTATGTCCAATGAGGCATACCCGCGTCCAGAGCCTCGCGTGTCAGCGGAGGTTCTCGTACTTTTTATCCACTCACGGCGGTGTTGGGATGGCTACGGGGGAGGTTTTCTCCACCGCCAGTTGACGGCGTTAAGCCTTTTGTGATTTTCTAGTCCCTCGATTTAGCTTCCGATTACTAGTGCTTTAATGTGTTTAGGGTTTGAGCTGGGTTCCTCTTTGGGTTCTCTTCTGCTGACTTTTGAAGCGGACTCATCATCCCGTCCCGTAGGTGTCGGGTCTGCTATGGCAGGTGTGTCTAGGAGCCGGTGGCCTGTGTTAGCCTAATGCCGCGCTTGTTTCATCTGTTAGTAGATTTGGTTTCATTCCTATTTTTGATGTAATCGGTGCCGGATGGCTGTGCTATGAAATTGCTTGACGTGTTTCAAAAAAATATATGCTTTATACAGACCATTATTTATATTTTATAAAATCACAGATTAACTCACAGATTGGTGAGAAGAGAGAAGGATTGACATGTGAAATTGTTCAGGTTGGTGAGGAGAGAGAAAGTGGGCGACTCAGTGAGGGTGACTCAGTGGGTTAATCAGTGAGGCATTTAGCATTTTGGGTTTTACTTTATGCTGTATTTCCTGTTTTTTGTTTATATCAGATTTGCAGTAGTAGTGCTTGGTTTGAGTTTCGTGTTTTGCTTGCTCGATCGGGGGCTGGATGTCATGGCCGCCGTGGACGTGGGGGGCCGTCTATGTCCAATGAGGCATACCCGCGTCCAGAGCCACGCGTGTCAGCGGAGGTTCTCGTACTTTTTATCCACTCACGGCGGTGTTGGGATGGCTACGGGGGAGGTTTTCTCCACCGCCAGTTGACGGCGTTAAGCCTTTTGTGATTTTCTAGTCCCTCGATTTAGCTTCCGATTACTAGTGCTTTAATGTGTTTAGGGTTTGAGCTGGGTTCCTCTTTGGGTTCTCTTCTGCTGACTTTTGAAGCGGACTCATCATCCCGTCCCGTAGGTGTCGGGTCTGCTATGGCAGGTGTGTCTAGGAGCCGGTGGCCTGTGTTAGCCTAATGCCGCGCTTGTTTCATCTGTTAGTAGATTTGGTTTCATTCCTATTTTTGATGTAATCGGTGCCGGATGGCTGTGCTATGAAATTGCTTGACGTGTTTCAAAAAAATATATGCTTTATACAGACCATTATTTATATTTTATAAAATCACAGATTAACTCACAGATTGGTGAGAAGAGAGAAGGATTGACATGTGAAATTGTTCAGGTTGGTGAGGAGAGAGAAGGATTTGAATAAGGGGGATTGTTGTGATTGAGAGGTGAGATAGGAGTTGAGAACTTGAGTGGGGTGTTGTTGGGATGTGGAGATGACGATGACGACCAAGTGAAGAGAAATACTTCATCCGTCCCATTTTAAATGTCTCTTACATAAAGTCATGTTATTTTGACTTTAAAAGAAAATTTATTTCTAAATATTTTTTCTCAAAAAATTTTACACAATTCAAAAGTACTCGTTCATATCTTTTGAACGGTGCAAAAAAAAATTTAAAACGTAATTTCGAAAGTATTTTATTTTTTAAAGTCAAACTAGCCCAGTCTCCAGTAGAGGACATTTAAATTGGGACGGAGGGAATATTCGTGAGGAGGTCGAGGAAGCGTGTGGAGCAGTGAATGACTGGCATTGCGGAAAATAACTTACGAATCTTTTAGACAAAAGTCATTTTACGCCAATTAGTTGAAAATGTTTTCCACCGTAAAATATTTCCATTACGTTGTCTGTAACCAAACAATGAAAGATAGGAGAAAAAATTTACAAAAAAATATTATAAGTTCAAACAAACAGAGTCTGAACGATCCTAAATGACAGCAGAGCCCACGGGTCAATGGAGTGTGCTAACAAAGTTGTAAAGGAGACAAAACAGGGGCTCCGGATCAGCTGTCCCCTAATTCCTGTCTCCATCCCCTGTCCCCAACACAAAACTGCACCGTTTTGGTGCAACTCCACACCTTTGCAAAATGCAATTTTGTGGGGCCCACTTCTGGGTCCCACAAAAACGATCCGAACCGTTGAATAATTTTAAAATAATTATTAAGGTGGTCTCGGAGAAAATCAGGCCGATTGGATATTTTTACGTTATTCATCTAATTCTTTGATTTTCATTCAAAATTCAGGACCCTACCAGTTTGAAAGAATCTTTGGGAAAAATTATAAAATTGTGGGATTGGAAACTCATCGATCTGAACCATAAGAGTCGTAGGGCTCATTGAGAAGAGCATTCAATAAAAAAATTATCTTGTTCGGACATCAATAGGTATAAAAAAAACTCATATTGATGTCCGAACAAGATAATTTTTTTGTCAACTTAACAAGTTGTCAAGGAGACAAAAACAGGTCGCTTTCATCCAATGATCGCGTATCAATGGTGGTTTTGTTTGACCGATCTCCCCCATTAATTATTCCGTTCTCCTACTCAATACTCCCTCCGTCCCTTTTTAAATGTGTTGCTTCGTAAATCCAACTTATTAAAAAAACATCATCATTACACCTTTCACATCAACTTTTTCACTTTCCACATCAACTTTACCTCCACTTTCCAAAATTATCCTTCACCCTTATCCATTAACTTTTTACCAACTAACTTTTCAAAAGGGCAAAATGATAATTCTACAAACTTTTACCCATTAATTTTTCAAAACACACACTTATTAAGGGACAACCCAAAATGAAAATGTCAACACTTAAAAAGGAACGGAGGGAGTATTAAAAAATAACTACACGAGTAGTTCGCATTTCTTAATTTTTAATCTATTATTTTATGGTAAGATTTTCATTGTTTTCAAGAGTCAATGCATTGTAGTTGATGTAACTTTTGTTTTTTATTCCAGAAAGTCTACACAGAATGTACCTAGAATTTAAAATTTAACGGTTCAGATTAATTTCAAGTAAATCTAGACCGTTGAATTTCAAACTATGACCATTGAGGGGGTGTTCCACTAACTCAGTTTTTTGAAAAAACTGGTTTTTCACGGTTTTTAAGTGATGGGTTGTGAGATAATGACCTGTCTCGGTGTTTGAAAAAATAATTTTTTGTTAGTGAAACACCCCTCTATTAAGCTGTTTTTTATTCTTGCACTTTTTGGATCTTACATCCAAAGTGATTAATAATATAGTAGTAGTTCAATAGTCAAATCAAGGAATGGAAGAAATATTGGCGGTCACATAGAGCCAAAGAAAACAAAACAATTTAAATCACTACTCCCTCCGTCCCAATTTTATAGTTCTAGTTGATTCTTTTTGTTGTCCCAAAAATATTGTCTCACTTCAAAATTATATGGGTAATTGTTAAAGAATTTCCTCTTTTACCCTTATATTTTGAAGTTAAAAGTAATAAAAAAAGTAAAAAGTTGTAATGATTTAAGGGTAAAATCAGAAAAAACATGTTTTTAAAAGTACAATGATTATATCCCCTTATTAAGTTGGAATCCCCAAAAAAAACTATAAAATTGAGACGGAGGGGGTATTTTGTTGTGATCACGAGCCTCAACGTTGCAAAGAGGTGTTAGCGCATCTTCATCAAAGTATTATGCAATTGAATATACATAAAGCTGGAGAATTCTATAGTACGCTCCCTTCAAGAGAGACAAAAGAGAGTTTCTGATTCATTGAAAGAACACCCCTCTCTCTCCTTCTATATATGTGCGCGCGCGCAGAGATAAAGATGGGTACGCTTCGTCGTCTACATGGTAATGAAGAAAACATGGTCATCCCGCCTCAGGTCCAAAACGATAGCTGTTCAGTGGATACAGGCCTTAAACGTCTAACTGAGCTCGGCTACAAACAAGAACTCAAGCGTGATCTCTCGTAATTCCCTATCTTCACCGATTTTTTTTTTATCACTTCATTGGTTTATATTTTGGGTCAATGACTTCTTGATAGCAAAAAATGGATTTCGTTTTCTGGGTATTGTTTGGAATTAATCTCATTTTTATTTTCAGGGTCATATCGAATTTTGCATTTTCGTTTTCAATCATATCGGTGCTAACCGGAATAACCACACTCTACAATACGGGGCTTACATATGGCGGACCCGTGGTACTGGTATATGGGTGGCTCATTGCTGGTGCTTTCTCCATGTTTGTTGGGTTGTCTATGGCTGAGATTTGCTCTTCTTACCCAACTTCTGGTGGGCTTTACTATTGGAGTGCCAAGCTCGCTGGCCCTAACTGGGCTCCCTTTGCATCCTGGCTCACTGGCTGGTAATTCACCTCTTTTTATTTTGTAGCCAATGTATGGCTGTTTCATATTTGCAATTTCTTCCATCCAATTGTATGTCACAATTCATGTCCCTATTTCTGACCTTGCATTAATTTGATTACAACTTGGATGAAAGGCAGTATTTGATTACAACTTACTTCCTCTGTCCGTGTTTTTGCTGGTCTATTTTCGGCATTCATGTCATTTTTAAAATTGTCTATATCTTTCAATTTATAATGGATTTCAAGATTTTAAAAATTTTATATAACAAAACTAATTGAGATCTATCAAATAAGATTCATATTGCAGATCTTTAGAGATTAGTATTGAAAGATATGTACAATTTTTCATGTGGAACATCGAAAATGGACAAACAAACACGGACGGAGGTAGTATTAGTCTTGATCCGTCGATTACATCTTTTCCTTGCAGGTTCAACATGGTTGGTCAGGTACATACTGGGAATCTCCCCGTTTTCGAAGTCGAAAACCTTCAATATCTACTCCTGAGGCAAAGCTGTCTCTTGCGTGCTAGTATCTACCATTAACCGTAATCGCTAACCGGACTTTTCATGCAGTGGGCTGTTACAACAAGCGTAGATTTCTCACTTGCACAGATGATTCAAGTGATTATCCTCCTTAGCACAGGTGGAAGCAATGGCGGCGGATATTCGGCTTCTAAGTATGTAGTTATTGCCATACATGGTGGAATTTTGCTTCTTCATGCTTTCATAAACAGCCTTCCAATTTCCTGGTTATCCTTATTCGGACAACTTGCTGCTGCCTGGAATGTTGTAGGTATGATAAAACGTCCCATGATTTAGTTATTGTTGGTCTATTTTTGGCTCAATTTTCACATCCTCGTTCATTCATGAACCTTTTAGTGGGTTTTTGTAATTTTTAGGTGTCTTTGTACTTATGATTATCGTTCCCACGGTTGCGACGGAGAAGGCTAGTCCCAAGTTTGTTTTCACTCACTTCAACACTGATAATGGTCAAGGAATCAGCAGTACAGTGTATATATTTTGCCTTGGACTACTGATGAGCCAGTATACTTTTACTGGATATGATGCATCTGCCCATATGGTTGGTTCCTCTTTCTCTTCTTTATTGCATGACACTGTTGCATACTTGGATTGTTAGAAAATTATCTTAGAAATCATGTTTTTATGTAATGGATTAATATTTATTAATTAATTTTATCCCTTTATGATGATAATCTTTTATAAGCAATCTTTTATAATTATTACGAATGCTTATGTTCTTAATTCAAAGATAATACTGATATTATCTTGTTTTCTCATTTCTTTATTTCATGAAGGCTTGCAGCCAACTTTTAACATGTACATGTCTTTGTTACTCGAGCTGTTTGTGTCTGGACTTTGTTTTTGAAATGATTTCCGTATATATGATACATAAAAAATTTCATTTCAAATGATTTTGACTTGTCTTCTTGTGCTCCACTAGTTTTCTGACCTGACAGTTTGGTCAAAATATTCAACGTTTATTTTCACCTCTCACAATACATTAATGCGGATATATAGTCTAATGTTTACCATCCTAGAAAGCCTTCCTGCCTTTTCTTTTCTGGTGTTTGATTAACATTTAATCCAACTGCTGAAATCAAATCCTTCATGTTTCCTCGAACCTTCTGCTTCCAGACAGAGGAAACCAAAAGTGCTGATAAGAATGGACCAAGGGGAATAGTTAGTGCCATTGGCATTTCTATAATTGTTGGATTGGGTTACATCATAGGCATCACTTTTGCAGTTACCGACATCTCGTACCTTTTGAACACGAGCAACGATGCCGGTGGTTATGCCATCGCCGAAGTCTTTTACCTAGCATTCAAAAGACGATACGGCAATGGTACTGGGGGTATCGTTTGCTTGGGAATCGCAGCCGTTGGCATTTTTTTCTGCGGTATGAGCTCAATCACTAGTAACTCAAGGTAACAAAGGCTTTTTGTCCATGATATCTCCTTGTAAGACTAGAATCCTCTTTGTGCACCTACTTGACAAGCTAAATTTTCATTCAGGATGGCTTATGCGTTTTCAAGAGATGGCGCGATGCCATTGTCTTCGCTTTGGCATAAAGTGAACAAGCAGGAGGTCCCTGTAAATGCAGTCTGCCTTTCTGCTTTTATAGCTTTTTGCATGGCTCTAACGGTATAAACACCTCTTAAATTTTCACTTATGTACCAGTTCTCTTTATTATGCTAATGTTATCCTCCTTTTTGTATGGACATTTTGCAGTCTCTTGTAAGCATAGTGGCATTTCAAGCCATGGTATCAATAGCAACAATCGGACTCTACATTGCTTACGCTCTTCCCATATTCTTCAGAATTACTTTGGCTCGCAAGTCTTTCACTCCCGGCCCATTCAACTTAGGCCGGTATGGGGTCCTAGTCGGTTGGATTGCAGTTCTTTGGGTTGCAACCATTTCAGTCCTCTTCTCGTTACCAGTCTCCTATCCCATTACCGACCAGACTCTAAACTACACGCCAGTGGCAGTCGGCGGCCTTCTCCTTCTCACCATTTCTTCTTGGATCTTTAGTGCTCGACACTGGTTTAAAGGTCCCATCACCAACATAAATAGCTAACTGATCTACCTTTGGATACAACAATCTTTTTTTCCCTATAAGAAGCGCAAAAAGCAAAAAGGTTAGTTCCATCTCTTCGTGTTTTAGTTTCTGATTATGTAAATTGGGCCATGAGCTCTGAACAAAGGAATTATACTGCTTTATATTCAATACAAATTCATTCACGATTCCTGGATTTCGAGCATATGGGGAAATTAGTAACAGGTATGCAGTCATACGCTAGTAAATTCTTGGCATATCACTTGATTGAGCGAGCAAGTAATGTTTAGTATTTATTACATGGTCTTTGTCGCTTGTCAACTTGTACGATTGTGATTTTTTGGAAGGATCTTTCAATTATCCGCCCATTGGGCGGACGTTAAAATACAAAGCAATCAGAATTCTTACATGTAAGAATTCAAATAGTAAGAATTCTTACATGTAAGAATTCAGATTCTATACACTTTTTTGTGCGCCTAATAGGCGGACGGTAGAATACTCCTTTTTGGAATTAGAGATTGTTCATGTTTAAACTTATTCGAAGACAAACACGAGAATATTAGAGCGTTTGCAATAAGATTGGGTGTATGACTTATTAGATTTTAGTCCGGTTAACAAACGGGCTCTGGGGGGATATGCAAACTCAAACCTCAAAACTGTCCAACCAAGTCGAGTTTCTGGAACTCAGGTCCAGTACCTTCTTCCATTGAGTCCCGTACGTCCAGTTTTGGATTGGGCCCGTATCAAGCTCACGACAATTATCAAAATCGTTCATTTTGTATAGCTCGTCAAGCATTAAAAAAAAAAAAAACATGTTCAGGGTGTTCCACTAAGGGTGTTTTAAAAATAAATTAGTTTTTTACGACCTTTTATGTGATGTATTATGAGAAAATGACTTGTCTTGATTTTTAAAATAAGCTGGTTTTTAGTGTGCACACTGCATTTGTTTCAAGTTAAACTTAACAGAGAACATTTATCTTAAAACAAATGAGTCCAATTTAGTCTGCACACTGCATTTGTTTTAAGATAAACTTCTTTCAAAAAGTCATCAATTGATATTCACTGAACATGATATTATTGCAGCTTGAAGTACTCGACGAACTCTTTCTAAATGAATGGTTTCGATCAATAAGTTTGGCTAAAGAAGTTAAGCCAACTTTTGGCTTTTTGGTGTTTCAAAAAGCCCAGAAAAGATAGAAGGTTTGGCTTAAAAGGTCTCCAAAAGAAATGTTATTTTTAGGCCAAACTAACAAACTTTTGGAAACTTTTTAGGCCAAAAAAGTAACTGAAATTCATAAGAAAAAAAGAAAAGCCCATTTTATGCCAAACTAGTTTACTAATTGCTTGTGGCTTTTTTACTCAAATAAGCAAAAAGTTAGAAGTAACATGTACTACTTATGCCAAACCCACCCTAATTATTGATTTCACACAAAAATTCAAAAATGGAAGAAAACCGGACAGGACCAGACTCGGAGATTCCGGCACTGTGGAAATCCCTCATTGGCAGTAGTGGCGGCTCCACTGCTGTCCATTTCAATCAATAAGTAATCTCCGCAAACGCGTTTTCCGGATCCTTCGTACCTTGCAATTTTTTAAAAACGAAAAAGAAAAAGAAAAAGTGAGTTTCAATCCGAGCCATCCGTTTCATTTTTGGACGGCTCGGATGCACGTGAGAGGTACGATATCATCCCTACCCTATTTGCACGCTATGAGTGGTTTCCCAGAACCACCACACTTCTCTGCACATAGGCGATGCCTCTTTCTTGTTTACTTCCCTTTACTTCTTAGTATTTAATGGCAGCTTTACATCTTCCTACTGCATCTTCAATCGATCGAGAGAAGGCAAGAAAGTGGAAATCCTTTGGAGAGAGAGAGAGAGAGAGGAGATGACAAAAACAGAGTTGAGAGATTGGGGTAAAAGAGGGAAAGAACAGAAAAGATACATCTAGAGGAAATTGTGGGTATGGGGGAGTCGGTTTGGTTTTATCGATTTAGATATTACCTTACCGACTCCACCCATACCTATGATTTCATCTAGATCCTCCGCCCTCCCGCTTCCGACAATAGCGCCTTGCCATGGTAAAATTTAGTACTAACATCTTCAATCATTGATTCTTTGTTTTCCATGGTTTGCTAATTGTAACAGAGTTTATGTGTATTGTGTATAGTGGTATTAATCGGTTCCGTAAGCTAAACTTTTATGCAAGGAAATCTTTACTCAATTTATGAAATTGGGTCGGGGTTCAAATCATCATCTTTAAAGGCCCAAAATTGAATCGCAATTTTTACCGATGATCGCTCCAGCGTATGCGGACAAATTGTGGGGTTTTTTTTTCTTTTTTTTTCTTTATTCAGTATCCAACAGCTGTTTCATGAGAAAGTTTAACTTTCTGTGTTTTTTGCAAGGAAAAAATGACAAATTCTTATGCATTAAAGAGTTGTACAAGATTTTTAGGTTTCTTGCAAATGTGCAAAACACAAAATTTTAGTGGGTTTGATTTCCCAATTTTGACAGAAAAGAGAGAAGAGGAGTAAGAGGCCACTCACTGGATTCACTCACAAAAGTTCCCCCAATTTGGGATTTGATAGCCCTAATTATCACGATATCCTTGCGCGTTTTCGAAAGCAAAAGCTTGTACGACTAAACATAGAAGCCAAACATTTCAAACCTTAAGGTTAATGGAGGGTTTGCCCGATCGTTATATTCATGACATGGGCCCAATATATTTTCAAGTGTTGTAAATCTTTTTTAGCTTGTTTTATGTTGAAAGTACTTCTGGGTTCGTCTCGTGTGACAAATTTTCCTGTATAATCTGTAGTTGAGTTTACACATGTTTGACACCTTATTCGCGTGTTCTATAAATTTTTATAAGCAGGGCCAAGATGTGGGTTCATCCTATCCGGCAAAGACTGGCCGGTAATTTCTAGGGCAAGGACCGTGACATGTGACTAGTTAACAAACTAAGGATTAAATTATGGTTGCAAATCGACTTCTCAACAAGGTGCATATCTGTAAGTGAGGCCAACACGTTTTTCTCTGCCCAGGTGGGTATGGCTGAGGCAAATATTGGAAAGCTAATTTATGATTTCTTTAGAAGCCAAAATGAGAATTAAGACATTAAGTTAACTAATGCAGACTTCGTCTTCCTATAGACTTTGTCAACTTGTTGACTCTGCTTGTTAAGACTATATATTTGCATTGAGTCAGGGTAAGTGGAAGATTGAAAGTCATTTCACCAAGATGGCTTTCAGGCTTCGGAAACAAGTTTCTACTCCCGTAGCGATCGTGATTGTGACCCTACTCGTCGTGCAACTGGTTTTTGTTAATGCAGGTACGTTATCTGTTGTGTAGCCAAGTTTAAAAAGGGACGGAGGGAGTACTAGTTTTCAATAGCCGGGTAGGCAGGTACTAATTCCGGTAGTATAGTTTTCAAAACAAGTCGCCAAATTCAATTCAAAGTCTGACCTTTTTGCAGACGAACACACGAGGAAGATGGCAGGATGGTTCGGGCCGAGAAGAATGAGCCCCAGTCCTCCACCGCCTCCAATTGCAGATCAAGTGTTATCCGAGGTGAAATTTGGTAGTATCACACCAAGCCCGGAGCCCGGACCCTTCATCCCTTGATTAATGGAGATTGTGTTCTGGCAAAGTATTATCGTTTCGTAAACGCTTTCAATTCGCAGCGCAGCTGGTTAAAAAAGGAAGAAGAAGATCATCATGTTGTTATTGTTCATCATTTTTGTCATTGTTATGTGTTGGTAATTAAGTTTAAATATGAGATTGAAATAATGTATTGTGTTACTTCTTCATCTTCATAATACAACATGGAAAACTTTGAGTAAGAAAATATGCTGAAAATGTGTTTTTGAAGTTAAATTTGGCCCAATTTTTGTTGAGCCTGATGATGATGCTCTAACGCAATAGTCACTAAGAATTTGTAAATAGACAGACCCAGCAAAGTTAAACTGATTCATACTCCTAACATACCTAACTTATCAGATGAATCCTCGCATACATTCTAACTTAAAAACTCTTGACAGAATCCAGGTTGGCCGTTTATTTAACCAAAATTTAACTTTTAGACATACCTATCGATATCCGATCAAGCTGGTTTTTTGCGTGAATAGATTACTTTGCAGACCCTACAAGATGAATGTTCAGATTATTGCAATCGAGTTCAGAACGGCTCGAAAAATAGCCAAACATTCTACATTTTGAAAAGGCTGACCAGAAAAATGAACTTCTGTTTACGGAAGTTCTAATACTCCCTCCGTCCGGATTTGTTGGTCCGTTTTGGGGATTCCAACCTTTTTTCCATTATTTTTTGTGTTGGTTGTTTTCACATCATCAAAAGTAATTTTCTCCTACTTTACCCTTTAACTTTTGAAAATGGACAAACATTTTCGGATTTGAAAAAGTATGTTTGTGGACCAACAAATCCGAACGGAGGGAGTAGTTTTCTTAGTTGCTTGTGGTATTACACCGCCCATTACACCCTAGGAGCAGCCCTCGGTGGGGCCCACAAAAGCCAGTAGCGCAAAGCCGCCAAATCCGTAAATAAGTTTAATTATTAAATATCTGTACAAATTGCAAATAATGAAATTTACTGTGGAATACGATAAAAGTTTCCATGAAATGGGCCTAGTCAGAGCTTTCGTAAAGTCCCCATATCCTGGAAATTACGGAAAATTATGTCATCCTCATTTTTTATTTAACTTCAGGGACAATTCCCTTGACCTAGCTCTTCACAGTCTTGATCATTTCCATCTTTTAATACTTTAATCTGGCCAGATTAAAGTCTAAATTCATTTGATTTTAGGAACTACAAAAAGGCTTCAATTTCGTTTCTGATGAAAATATTTTATTATGATGAATAAAATATCGATGAAGTTAAGGGAACAGATCCGAATGGTGCAGAAGTCCTATCGACGCCTTGTGATCCACTTTTGGGTTTCACATTCATTTATATTAAAATAATGTTTCTAATAGCCGTTCAAAAAATCATCTTAATTAAATAGACGTAAGTGGTTGATTCAATATTCCAATGTTTCATTCAGAATTCAGATTATTTTGGGGCGTGGCAGGCAAACTCAATGCAATGGGTGTTCTGGCCTAGACCATTGTCGTATATCACTAAGTAGACACAGTTTAGTTGTTAAGAATTTGATTCTGATAACTACCAAACGTGTGAAACGGCTATGGGCCATTGTAGGGATTAGTCCAAGATGCGCGTAAGTTGGCCCGGGACACCCTGCATTATCAGGAAAAAGAAAAACCGGAAAGAGTTTACTCATGAAAGGCGTACATTTGACACAATCTTCATGCAATCTGTGTCAACGCGTTTTTCTCTTTCTACGACTATGTTGACTCGGTTAAATATTTCGTCTCAAGTTGGCCCCTCGCGACGATTTAAGTTAAGTAATGATTTCTTTAGCAACCAAAACAGAATCAAGACATTAAGTTAACAAGTATAGACTTTGTCAACCTTTTGACTCTGCTTGTTTAATTATATTTGTAGGTATGAAATAGGGCAAGAGGAAGATAGAAAGCCATTTCACCAAGATGGTTTCCTGGGTGAGGAAACAAGTTTCCTCTCCTGTACTGGTCTTGCTTGTAGCCCTATTCGTCGTGCAGCTGGTTTTTGTTAACGGAGGTACGCAATTCAATAAGCATCGCAATTCTAACTATTTCGTGAATATGTGATAAGACTGCTTGTTCTCTTTTGAGTAGCCAAATTCAGTGGTATCGTAGCTTTGAACAACTAAATGCTGAATTTGGAGCTTTTTTGGTAGCTTTGAACACCAAATTCACAAGGATCTTCTTTTGGACGTACGAGGATGTAAACAACATGCTGACTTTGGGGTACCCCCCCGTGGGAAAGAGACCTGAAAGAGACCCAAGGGTCCCTCCTTAAATCAGATCAGTCCAGAGACAGGATGCATGCGCCGGGATTTGGCGTCCACACACTGGCTGAGCCTTTTAGAACTTGTTCGCTTTGGTTTTCTAAATCCACCCCCTCTCTAAGCGCACGGCCCTAATAAGTTTTCTATCTAACGTATTTTAGTCTCATTTTTATATCTATCTCTCTCCAATAATTACCCATAAAACCTTCCTCAAAAGCCTAACCAAAGGCTCTGCCGAGTGTTTTTCTCTCCTTCTGTGTTTATATATATATATATGTGTGTGTGTGTGTGTGTGTGTGTATTGTGTATCGAGCCGTTTTTCGTGGAAAGGGCATATTCTCCGTGGAAAGGGCATTCTGGCTTAGCCACATTTACTCTAAGTTGTTTGTGTCAGGGTGAGTGACCTACAGTCCGCTACAGAAGAGAAGTGAATTCCCACTCCAATCGTCATTTTTTCGTTTTGAGCATTTGATTTGGATCGACAGTCTTTGGTTGCCACATACATAAGCATAAGACATAAGTATTTTTGTGCTAATGATCAGGAATCACAGCATCAAACTTTTGGTAAACTGGCTTTATATTTTGGGCAAGGAAACTGTAATTTGGACCTTAAAATCATTTACTTGAGCAATGGTTTAGCTCGGTTTGCTTACTATTTCCAGTGTGCTAATAAGTTGACTTTTTTCATTTTTTAATAGACAATCACGCGAGGAAGATGGTGGGATATTGGTCAGCATCAAGAAGAATCAACCCCAATCCTCCACCGCCTCCGAATGTAGATAAACCGGTGAGCATGATTCAACCGGGAGGTGAGCTCGCACCAAGCCCTGGACCCTCCATCCCTTGACCAGCTAGATTGGCAACCCAATTAGTGCTAATGGAAATTTTGCGCGTATGTAGTATTATTTTCTCTTCAAGATACTAACATTGACCGAAATAAAAAGGCGAGAAATTTGTTGTGCGGGTTAATTGTTACATGTTATTGTACGTATGCACAAGTCTCGACTGTAATATAGTTTAATTTATGTGTTCAATGCTTGAAATTTATGATGTCGTTTATGTTACTGTTATGTGTTGATGGGCTTATGACCTTAGTGAGTGAGGAACACAATTTCTTGACCTTCTAATGTGGTGGAACGGCTAAAGAATTTTAAATTTGCTTAAAAACGGTCACCAGAAAGGAAAAATAAAAATAAAAAACCACTTTTGATATTTACATAATTGATTGTGTTATTCTCCTTGACTTTTTGTCTAATGACTTTATTCAGGAAAATTTTCTTGGTAAGCAAATATAGAATAGACCTAATATTGCAAACTACAATATCCCAAACAAGTAAATCTAGGAGCTGAAAAATAAAGTAAACAAAAGCAAATATTTCAAATCAAAAAATGAAGTGGTTTCATGTATCGTTTTTGATTTTTTCCTAAAATTAAAGTACTTGAAGAGTTCTTTAATTTTCGAAAAAAAATCTTCCACTACTTAATAATGGAGTTAGAAGAGTTATTCTCTAATGCACAGTTAAAATCTTTTACAAACATCACCTAAAAAGGTGAAAATAAAGTAAACAACAAGCAAACCGCACAAGACACCGAATTTTTGCATGGTGTTTCCTAAAATAGAGGTAAGTCCACTTCCAAATCTTCCACTATAATAATAATGGAGTTAGAAGAGTTATTCTCTAATGCACAATTAGAGGCTTATAAACATCACCCAAAAGGTGAATTTCAATAAAAGTAATAAAGAGTACAAGTTTAGGTTTCGTCAAAGTAGGTATTCCAAACCCTGAGATCCCGAGAGAAACTTGACAATTTACTCCGATCAAACCGTATAACTTGTAACCAGTGGCAGAGCCTCATGCATGCCAGGCCCACACTAGATTTTTGAAAGGATTTTTTTTTTTTTTTTTGCATTTTTTAGAAAAATATACATCACTTTTTTCATTTATACAAAAAACTAATTAGTTCTCTTGGGGCATCATTACTTGGTGTTATAATGTTATTCTCATGCGTATATTTATGTGGGACTCAAGACTAAATATATGAGTTTTACCTGATTATGTGACGAAGGCCGATAAGAAAAAATGTACTAATAGAGAAGGGTGTTAGGGCATCACGTAGCGATGCCCCAGAACCATTGTATAATTAATTACTCACAAATAAGCCTTAATTAAGTGAATTTTTTGCTTCGAAACTATAATGTGTTTACGGAACCCCAGACCTCCACCAACTCGAACCCCAAACCCCTCTTGGAAGCCAAGCGGTACAACAAAATAAGTTAAGAGGAACATCTATCCATAAAATGTAAGTCAAGCGAGACTCATTTCAAATGAAAATCAAGATATGTTAGATTTTTTAAAAAGAGATTTTTTTTTCACAAAAAAAAGTACTGGCGTTTACAAATTGTGCCCTCACTAGAGCAATTTTCTGGCTACGCCACTTCTTGTAACATACTAAAATTTCATCAAAATCGGAGTAGTAACGACCCACTGATCTTGGCTTGAACTTTTAGAGTAAAATAAAACCTCTCCTTTTCTTTCAAACTCTCTCTTGCTCTCTGTTTCAATTTCTGCCTACTGCCACCAGAGACTTCTCTTTTGTTTCCTTCGTAATTGTGTCCTAATACAAGATGACCCCTTTGCTATTTCATAAATAGCAAAACAACCCGTAACTTTTTGGACCCAACAAATGAGCCCATGTGAAATCCCCCAATTAAGGAAGGACCCACCCAACAAATTTTACTTTCCGTTATTTTTTGTTTAGCTTTTAAGGAATTCTCGAAAGTGTGTTAAAAAATTTCTACTAATTCAAGAAACCATAACCGTACATAAACAAAAAATTAATATCAACAATTCCACCCTAAAAACAACTAAGTATATAGGATATTACAACTGCCCTCGACAAGTTCTCATATTTTGAAACCGTGCCATAATAGTCTGATTAGCAACGGTATCAAAAAAAATTACCGTTTAAAAAAAACGCTATCAAATTTACGTTTCTTGGTCAAAAAGTTAAAAAGTCCCAAAAGTTTCTCCTTGCAATAAAGTCTCAAAAGTTCGAAAAGGCACAATAAGAAACTTTATTTTGTTAAAATAAATATAATAATTGAAGAGAAATGTGAATAATGATTGACTACTAATTGTTTCCCCCGTCTCTATTTAAGTGTATTACTCCATAAATCTAATTTATTAAAAAAAATCATCATCATACCTTTCACATCAACTTTTATCTCTAGATTACACTTTTTACATCAACTTTATCTCTATTTTTCAAAATTATCCTTCATTTTTACCCATTAACTCTTTACCCACTAACTTTTCAAAATGGCAAAATGATAATTGTACCAATTTTTCCGTATTAACTTTTCAAAACACTCACTTATTTAAGGACAACCCAAAATAGAAATCTACACACTAAAAAATGAATGGAAGGAGTAAAAAAAAGGATCTCGAAACTCAAAACGAACAAAGTCTAATATAGACACACAAACTCTCTCTCTCTCTCTCTCTCTCCCCCTCTCCAGCTCTCCTCATCCCCCTCTCTCAATGTACGCGTAGCACCGTACAGTTGATGTCACAGTTATGTGAAGATTTTGGGATTTTGCCAGCCAAATCGACGGCTAGACAAGGCAGAAATAGGCAGGGGAGGGAGGGCTTTTAGTGGCAGATCCATAGCTGTTTTATGGGTTATTGTTTTGCCGAACTCGAGGGGATCACGCGCCGCTTTTTGTCGGCCGATTGGGTGGCAGCGATTGGACGCTTTTGGTTGCAGGATTTGCTTTTTGAGAAAAAAGAGTCGGAGATTAGAGGTTAGGCCATCGTCGTCGAGTATCTAATGATTGATTTTTTTTATTCATTTTCCTCGGGCGGTGTAGCTTTACCTTTCCAATACGGCGACTCAATTCACATAGGAATTCCATAAAATTAAGTTTGTTGATTTTAACAAATAAAAATGAATTTATTTTATAACTAATTTTTTCATTTCCTAAAATTAACTCATTTGATTATATGGAACTCTCATTTTAGCAGATTTGAACTAATTTATTGATTTTAGTAAACAAATTCTCTATAGTATTCTGTTTTATAAGATTTACGAATATATTAGCAAAGTCCTGTTCCAGTTCCACTAAGCTTGGATTTTTTTCTTTTCAAGTTTGTTTGGCAATGACGTAGACAGGATTATCAATTTGGTCTGGTTTGCAGAGACCACTCTTCAGTAATTTCACAGAAAAATGCAAAAGTATACTACAAATAGAAAGAAAATTAGGGGGAGTGCAGACGCCTTTGCTTTTTTGGCTTTTCTACTTAATATATGTGAGAAAAATGACATCTCTCGTAATGGAATGGAAAAGAAATTAAATGTTTATCAAACATAAGACTAATCAGAAAGGGTAATGCTAACGGGTGTCATAGTGCACCCGTTAAGGGTACAAAAAGTACACTTTTGTGGGTTCCACTTGTACACAAAAGTACACTTGTACGTTAAAATATACTTAAAGATTTATTTTAAAGTATAAGTGTACTTTTAAATTGTACTTTTTTATACTCTTAACGGGTGCACTATGGCACTCGTTAGCATTTCCTAATCAGAAATGATGACATTTGTTACTTTAGCCAGGAAGTTTTTGTTTGTACACTGTGTACGTAGCTACGGCCCGGAGTTTTCACCGGAGGAGTATTTTATTCACCCTACGTATATTTTTAATGGCCGAAAAATATGACATCTATTAAAATAATCCACTTTCGATTATATATATGTATGAGAGTATTTTTTTTATGCACCATAGTTTCTCTCCTAATTAGTGTTAAATGAATCTAAACAAAATCATTTTAAATTTGCCTACCGGCGGAATTCAATGGGCGGTTTACGGACAACGTTCCTAGTCTTTACCACCACACATTCATGAGTGACATCACCCAAAATAATATGGAGATTGAGAGTGTTGGACACCACGTAGTTGTACCAACACTGCTGAATAATTACTCTTTATTTGTGTGACAAGTAGATTGTGCATTAGTGATACGAGCAACAATATAATGCGAACAATAAACGAGACTGTCCTTGGGATGTACCTTTGTCCAGTTTTATAAAATCTTCTTTCGTTGGAAAATAAATAAATAAATAAACAAAATTGGAATCTAGACCGTCGGGATTGATTTTGAGGTTTAGAGGGGAGCACTCGCAGGGGAAGAATGGTTTTTGTTCTTCAACCATTGCAAACTTCACCTTCGGTAAAACAAAATATATGTCCGTAAGGCTATGTTTGGATGATTAAAATCTTGAGTAGGAATAGGAATATGATTACCGAGTCAAATTCATGAGAATTTTCTTGGGTAGAAATAGGAATATATGATTACTGGGAATCAAATTTCAAGGAATTTAATAGCGGTTCGGATCGTCAAAATTTGATCAGGAAATGGGAGTCTCACATTTCAGACAGGATGGGGATCCCTATATATATGGGCCGGTTCTAAGGACACATAAAACACAATTTTTTTTGAAGTCCCACACTAGGAAAAGGCTACAATACACCCCCCTTATTTGGGTGTGTATGATACACACCCCTATAAAAGTTACGAATTTTTTGTAAAAGTTACGAAACATATTGCTGAAAAGTTACAAAAAACTAAAAAATGTTACGATTGCCGATGAGGTGGCACAATCTGGACCATACAATAAGTGCACATGGTACACCTAAACAAGAGGTGTGTACTGTAGCCATTTCCCCCACACTAATAATCTTAGTTGTTCGACTTGTTTTGTAAAAAATGAACTAATTTGAATATCGGTAAATATTCGATCCAAACAATTAATAAAAAGGGGAAGGTTTCCACTGAATTCGGCCCGATTTTTTTTTTTTTAATGATCCGAGCAGTTTTCCACAAAAACTGTACATAAACAATTTTATATAAAAACCTGCTCGGGTCAAGCTCTTCCCGTTTTTTTTTTTTTTTTAATGATTTCTCGCGTGGATCCTTAAAAATACGTTTTAAACACATTGGACAGTTTGGATCATAAAAAAAATCGGGAAGGTAAATCCCGGACTCCGGAAGTCCCGGACTAGATAGTTCCTGGTACATTAATAATAATAACAATATTACAATTCGCTGTATGCACCTAATATAAAAAAACAAACAACCTAATGCACACAAGAGAGCAAAACCAAACTTCATCGACAATCATCCAGTACTAGGGCTACAAACGAATCGAGCTGCTCGCGAGCAGCTCGTGACTTGGTTCGTTAAGGCTCAACTTGGCTCGTCTCGTGAAGTAATCGAGCCGAGCTCAAGCATGTCAAGCTCGTTTAACGAGCTGACTAAAGCTCGGCTCGGCTCGCAAAACCTCGACTCGTTGAAGAAGGCTCGATAAGTAAATTACTCTGGCTCAGCTCGTTAAGGGCTCGGCTCATTTATGACCGAGCCGAGCTCGAGCACGGTTTTTCAACTCGTTCACTTAACGAGCCAAGTTCGAACACTGCAAAGCTCGGTTTGGCTCGGCTCGTTTGCACCCACAAAAAAAAAGACAGTGGTTAAACAAAACTTAAAATTGATTTTCACGGTTTTTTATGTGATGTGTTGTGAGAGAATGACATGTCTCGGTGTTTGGAAAAAACAGTTTTTTGTTAGTGGAACACCCCCATACTATTTTTTAATCTGCCCTACATTATCAGTCTCACAAGTTTATCATATGATACTACGGGATAAACCTACGGGTACAAATGGTTTTGCACAGAAAATGTACCGAGCCCTCCCGGGGGCCCACTTTTGGGTCCCACACGAGTGATCCGAACCGTTCATTATTCTTAAAACATTTTTCCGAAGGGCCCCACAAAATTTCAGCTCAATCGGACGGTTACAAATGCTTGAACCAAAGTCCCACCGTTTCAAGCAAAAAAATTTGTTTGAAACGGTGGGACTTTGGTTCAATCACTTCTAACCGTCCGATTGAGCTGAAATTTTGTGGGGCCCTTAGGAAAAATGTTTTAAGAATAATGAACGGTTCGGATCACTCGTGTGGGACCCAAAAGTGGGCCCCGGGAGGGCTCGGTACATTTTCTGTGCAAAACCATTTGTACCCGTAGCAAGGTCCGATACTACGTGTCCACGCCGCACACCACATTAGTGCAATAAAACTAAAAAGCTCCTCATGGGGGCTTTTCTTTTTCTTTTTCTTTTACTTTTTGTTATTGAATTGGGTGTGATATGGATTGAAACCACAAACAAATCTCATCAACTCACAGTTTTTCTCCTCTCCAAGAGCCTCGGAAATTGGGTTGGTGGAAGTTAATTTACACATTGACAAGGAGTGGTTAAGTTGAAGCATCTTGGCTTTCTCAAAACCAAATCTATGGAGTATTTGGCGAGAGATCTCAAAAAAATATATATATATATGAGCTCGAATGGTCGGCCGACTTTTGTTGGTCTCATCGAACGCACATTGCAATAATCTGAACTGTTCATCTTGTAAGACCTCAAAATAAAGTATCTATGCAAAAAATCAGGTTGATTGGACATTTATAAATATGTCAAAAGTTTATCTTTGGTTTAAAAAATGAACGGTCTTGATTCTGTCAATAGTTTTTAATAAGTTCAAATGTTCACGACTATTCGTTTTTTAAACCAAAATTTAACTTTTGACATACCTATCGATATCTGATCAAACCGATTTTTTGCGTAGTTATATTTTTTGGGGGGCCTACAAAATGAATGGCTCAGATTATTGCAATAATTACATTGTGGGCCCCATAATGGGTGGCAAAAGCCACGGGGTTTGCGCCACATCCGTATAAAAGATTTTCTCGTTTATATGAAATGGTGTAAAATTGTAAATGATTCCACGGCCGTCTTGAATAAAGGCAAAAAATTATTTTGACAAGCAACTTTGTTAAATTTTGACAAAATACTGCTATAATGCTATAGCAAGTTAAAAGAAGTAAATTTGTTTAGCAAAAAAAAAAAAATTACCACCACTACAAATGTTCTTACTTCTTAGGCCATCTATACCCTGTACCATATTTCTTTCATTCTTTGGAGTAAAATGCAGCTTCAACCTTTCTTCGATACATAATTATCCAAGGTAGTGTGACACAAAGATTATCTTTGTTAATTTCGTTCAAAAATGGGTTTATTTTAGCAAATCAATCTCTCATTTGCTAAAATCAAATGAGAAACAAGGCCGATCAGGGTAACGACTAACGAGGTCTACAAATACGGTTAAAGAGATACGTATAATAAATTCCACCCACCAAATCTCACGCTCACCCAAAACCAAAAGCAAAAATCTCTGCCTTTATATACGACCCATCATGTCCCCTCTCAGTCCTGTATCCATTTTCTTTCTTCTTCCTCTCTCTCTAGCTAGCTATATATCCACTTTTGGCCCTCCTCTGTTTTCTCCTCATAAAATTTCATACTATTAGATTTTGGCATTTGATCTTCATCTCAAACAATGATCCCCGGTGGTTTCCACCGCGGAGTCTTCGGCTCTGGCGGTGGCTACAAGGGAAGTGGCAGGTGGCCGAGGCGGAGACGGAGGAGGCGAAGGAGGAAAGTTCTGTAATATATATCCATACAAAAAAAAAACAACCAAAAGCTAGCTAGCTGTGCAATTTGAGGTCTCTTGAGCTTCTAGCTTTTTCCAAGGAGGGGTCAGAATCGGGAGATCGACATTATTGCATCGCGGGGAATTAAGCGTAGCGGTCCGAATTTTAGTAATTTAGTAACTAGTAGTAAGCAGTTTGAATTTTATTTTGGTTTACTATTTAGTATTTTGTTTGTGGATTGTGATGAGGAAACATGGGGCTGTAAGAGATGCATACTTACAAGTTAGGTAGCTAAGATTGGGGAGTTTGGTATGTTTTTTTGTAAGGTAAATTAATACTACTGCTGGGCATGCATCACTTACACCAATCATGTCATGTGGTTGTATTTTGGTTTGTTTTATGCTCTGTTTTTCTCTTGTGAGCTTTTCTAATTTGGTGAGAGTTTGTGGAGTGTTTCTTTACGTATTCTCTTTTTCGAATAATTTTACAGTGACCATTTCTATTGACTACATTTTAGATATCATATGAATTATGACATACTATCTTTGCATTGGTAGATTACTCTACAATACACTGATGATACGTCATATGATATGCAAAATGTGGTCATCAGAGAGATCGTCACGAGAAAATTTTCGGTGCAAATAGGGTATAGGTGACGTGGTGCCCCTTCGGCACATCCGAGCCGTCCAAAAATGCATCGGACGGCTCGGATTAAAACACAATTTTTCTTTTCTTTTCTATTTTTTTTCAAATCCGGACGGCACTTTCAGGCGGTGTTCCACTAACAAAAAACTATTTTTTTCAAACACCGAGACAGGTCATTATCTCACAACACATCACATAAAAAACCGTGAAAAACTAGTTTTTTCTAAAAACTGAGTTAGAACACCCCCTCAATTTGAACCGTTGGTTGCATTATTGGACAGCCCGGATGTGCCGCGAGGGTACCACGTGGTACCCTCCCTGTGCCCAAATTTTCTCGATGGTCACCGATCACCATAATAGTAGTGTCATTTATTTTTTTGCCTTTTTTGAATAAGTACACCCTACACATTAGATTGGGGATGGTGCACAGCACAAACAATATTCAATGGGAATTTTTTGATGGCACGAATTAATTATTTATTTTCCGAAGCACTATTCCATCAATGTACAATAACGTGAGATCAAAACCAACTGTACGAAAACTATTATAAAGTTAGACGAGTTCAACTACAAGGAAAAGTCTAATCATACACCCAATTTTACAATTAAACTTATAACCGATTTGTCACATTATCATATAGGCTCCATCATTTTGTTGATAGGAAACGTTCACCTTATAGAACATGTTAAAAATAATGTAAATATCGAAATTCAGGTTTATCGAATGTTGATAAATGCATTATTAGAACACATTTGACTTCTGTGTGAATTTGCTTTTTTTTTCTTTTCCGATATCATGTATTTACCGACATCCAATAGACCTGGATTTGGTATTCTTATTATTTTCGACGTTGTCTATATAAGGTGAAAGTTTCCCATCAATAAAATGATGGAGCCTAGCTATATTATAAAAACAAAATTATACAAGAAACTAAATTTTGCACTTTCTTGTTATCCTTCTACACAATTTTTTGTCATTATTCACATAAAACTGTTAAATTTCTCTTCATAAGTAATTTTTTTTATTAAGAAGTAAGAACGGTTTAATAATTTTACATGAATAAGAACAACAAAATAAGTGCAAGAGTATAAAGGAAGAGTGCAAAAATTATTTTTCATTTACAATTATGCTTTGCAATCACTTTCCTTTTGCATTTAATCTCAGTGTTGCTTTGAGGAGAAATACTTATTTGCGGAGCCTCCGTAACCAAGGAGTTAGCACCGAGCAAATTCGGGTCGTGCATCCGGGATCCAACGGCCCGGATCAATGCACTCTCTCTCTCCTTCTTAAAAGCATGTCAAATTTAAAAACAAAAATAAAATTTGCGTATTAATTCGAACCGTTGAATCCCATAATACACGGTCCGAATTTACTCTGCGCAAACTCTTTTTACGGAGCCTATATGTGCTTTTAGATGCTACAGTACATAATTTAAGATCTCTTGTTTGTCTTCCTGTTTTGTCTTTGTCTCAGATTGTGCTTAGCAAAAAAAAGGTAGTACTGTCCTAAGCCGAAACAGGCAACTAATTAGGCCTGAAAATTAGCCTTTAAAAAGACGGCTAATATTAATGAGTTTTCAGTCATTAATTTTGACGTCCAACCAACGCTACATTATTACTGCCTTTTTGGTTTTTGCAATAATAAAAACCAGCTTCGTTCAGTTGCATCTCCACTGCATTATTTGAATTTCGTGTGATAATCAAGAGTAGTATGCCTTTCGGTTACTAGAAAACTGAATTTTACCACGAACAATCTGAGCCGTTTATTCATCATAGAATAATTTTCCGTCGGGCCCCGCGAGGAATCAGCTAAATCTGAGGTCTCTATAAGTGCTTGATCCAGAATCACTTAATTTACACACACGCAAATTGTTGTTCGAAACAGTTTGGATTCGGAATGTTGGCATGGATCCACATATCGAAACAAGAAAACACCACGCTACTGAAATAGTCTATTTTTCCAAACTAATTGTCAATGTACTTCACTTTTCAAACTATTTGTAAAAATACTCCTTAGCGCAATTTGAAATTGCGCTACACTCATAAAACGTCAATCGAAATTGCGCTAAGTGTGTCGAGCTCGAACTCATTGAAAATTTGACGAGCCGAGCTTGCCTAGGTTTGAGTTGAACTCGAACTGGTTCACGAGCCTTAACGAGTGAAAAATATAGATTTTTATGCTCTCATATAAGCCTAGAACTTCAAATAATGTTTTTGTTTTGTACATAAAATATGTTCATACATATATAAAATCATAAAAACATAATAAAATTTAAGTTTATACATGTACAAGTTATAAAATTTTCATAATGCCTATGCGAAAGTTTATACATATCCAAGGTCATTTAGGAAATTTTTATGAGATATACATATATTCCAAGTTCTGCGAGCCTAATCGAGCCGAATATTGTCAAGTTCAGGTTCGGCTCGTTTATTAAACGAGCCTAAAATTGAGGTTCAGGTTCAGTTCGTTTAGTATCCGAATCGAACTCGAACGAGCCTTTATCGAGTCGAGTCTCGAATAGTTCACAAACGGCTCAGTTCATTTACAGTCCTAGTTGGAACCATAAGGCAGGCTCAGGTTGCCTCGTTATTTGGTCTCTAAGAGAGATTTCCAATACGGACTAAGGCAGCCCAATATCTATTTTCTTTTTTCAGCCCATGTCAACTTTTACCCAAAGAAATTGGGAGGAAAATTCTACCTCTGTTCAATTGGGCGGAAAATAAAAGTGTTTTTGACCTGTAAGTGTACATTCTTACCGGTAATAGTACCGGTCAAACCAGAGGCAGAGCCATGTTGGGGCTGGGGTGCCTCGGCCCCCCAAGGTTTTGAAAATTTTATTAATTTCAAACTAAATTTTTGTTGTAATTGATACGTACTATTATTGTAATATCTTCTCATGATCGTAATAATTTTTGTTTCATTTACTAAAAAGATAAATAATTTTTTATCTTCATCAATGATTTTAATACCCCTGTTTTTATAAACACGCTCACTTTTTGTCTTTTAGTGAATTTTTCACATAAAAGTTCCATTAAAAACAAAAAAAATGGGGTGCGTTTATTAAAAAAATGGGATATGAAAATCACTTGCCTTTCTTACTTTCATAATTTGAAAAACGAGCATATGAGTATTGTTGTAGCCTAAAGAAATAAAACAAAACGATTCATGTATTTTTAGTACATTCGGCTAGAATATTTTCAATGCACAAGTAAATTATATTGAAAAACAAATCCATATCCTAAGTATATCAACTTAGACAAAGATGTGTCTACTAAGTCAGGCCCCCTCGAGCAAAAATTCTGACTCCGCCACTGGGTCAAAGAGCATTTTTACCGGTATGAAAGCACATTTATCATCCACCCCAATGGGCGGACAGCGGCGGAGCCATGTGAAGGCCAGTGTGGGCATAGGCCCACACTGGATTTTGGGGTTTTTTTTTTTTTTTTTTTTTGCATTTTCAAAAATAAATATATTACAAGTTCAATCATAAATTTAGAATATCATTTTAAAAAAAAAAAAGAGAACTCATTTAGTGTTCATGGAGTGCCATTACATGGTGTTACATACCTTTTTTCTCTACATATTTATGTGGGAATCAATACTCAAAGTCAACGTATGTGTCTCACCTAAAAATGTGATGGAAAAGGGTGTTAGGATACCATGTGGGGATGCCCTAAGATTAATTATTTATAAGCATGCAGCCTCAATTCACAAATTTTCGCGCCTCAATTCACCAATTTTCGCCTCGAAACAATCCTGTGTTACAAAATGATGATTATTATTATAAATACAAGTCAAGCAAGAATTCCTTTTACATTCGCACTTATTTCTCTTCTTAAATCTATCAATAACTTCTCTCTTTGGTGTCGAAGATAATTCGTTGAGAAATAAAAATTGAATTATTTTACTTATCAAAAATAGGAAATTGTCTAAAACATAAAATTATTTTTGATTTTTTTTCCATAGCTATTTTATTTAATGTAATAGTTAAATAATTTTCAAATTGGAATATATGTTGAAGAAAAGTTTTTAAAAAAATCAAGGCATGTTCGCTTCCTAAAAAGGAGAGATTTTTTTCCTACAACAAAGTGTATGGATTGGCAGAATTGTGCCCTCATTGATACAAAATTCTGGCTACGCCACTGTGGGCGGACAATAGGATAGAAATTGGAAAGGGAACTCGAAAAAAGAAAAAGTGGAAATCGTTGCGTGTTGTGTTGGTTCCTTTTCCATTTTATACAGAGATGATATTCCGTCCGTCCCACTTTGATAGTCTTTATTCTTTTTTAAGACACAAAATAGATGTCCATTTTCCAAAAATATATAATAAAAAAATGATATACAGTATTATCGTTCTTGCCTTTGTGTTTGAACTAGTACTATTTTCATCAATCAAATTCAAATCGAAATGCATATTTTAAAATTGAAATACTTTTTGTAAAAGGAAAATTCTAAAATCAGCTCATTGGGCTAACACTAAGGGTTAAAAAGTGTATTGAAATGTGTAAAAAATATATAGGAATGTGTGAAAGTGTATAGAAAAGTGAAAAAAATACATTAAAAACCCTTTGTAAAAATCCTTACTCACCCTTAAAAAATTGGAATCTCTTGGGAGACTAAAAATAAGTGGGGGGAGTATATATGTGTATATCACATCAAAATGATCAACTTAAGTTACTGCATGTACACGATTTGTTAGCCAACCTTGGACTTTTGCGTATCTTGTGAAAGTGATTTCAATGTTATCCTCCAGCTGAGAGAGAGACACGGAAGGAAGTTGTCCAAGTGCTCAAGTTGCGAGATAGTAACAAGTTACAAACGCAAGTGGTGGCTAGCTCATGCAGTAGAGCTCTTGAATGTTTCACACTGTATCCCCGGAATCGAGTCTCATTCCCCCTCTCCTATGTAATAGATTAAGAATGACGAATAACAAAAAAAAAAAAAAAAATTACAAACTGTGTTCGGTCTAGTGTGTCTCATAGATTTGGTTATACAATGTCACTCCCTGCGACGGCAACTTACAAGTGCGATGTCCATAATTGAAGTCTTCCCTAAAACTGATTGCGTCTAAATGTCTAATAGAAATGACAGAGAAACAGTCCGACAAACTAAAAGGGTTTGAAACACGGAATTTAATTGAAGTATGGAAGATGTGCCCGTAATTCAAAAAAAAATTGAGAACTAGGCACAATCTAAAGTTAGTTCTGCACTCTTACTTCTTTTTTACTAAGTTTTTTTTTTTATAAAATTATCGTTAGAAAACTAAAATTGAAAATCTGACTTTCAGACAAAATATATATATATAAGTGTTCAGAAGGTGTTTTGGTCAGGAAATCTTCAAAAATGATCCAAGAATTTTCCAAATTTTCGCAAAAACTGTAAATATATATTGGATCAAGCCCTTCCCGGTATTTTTTTTTGAAGATTTCCCGCATGGACCCTTGAAAACACCTTCTGAACACATTGGACGGCTCGGATTTTCCAAAAATAATTTGCAACACAAAAAAAATCATTTTTTTCTTATTAACGGAAGGTGTGGACTAGAAGATTGGGGTATATATATATATATATATAACCTTCCAGCATATCTTCTTCTTCTTCTTGTCGATTGGGACCTTATTACTTCTGTCAAGTCCTACAATTTTCTGGAGTCACCAATAACCGAGAACGATGTTCAAAGATAAAAATAAAAAATAACCGAGGACTTGGGCACTAGTAAAAAAATTTCAAACCAGGGAACCTTTTTTTTTTTATTTATGATAAGTACGTAGGAGTACAATTTTTTATTCTTATGTTTTGATAAGTCGAATTTATATATATATATTTTTATATATATATATTTTTTTTTTTTGAAAGGATGGTATTTTGAAGATTGGGCCAAGGACTCGAAGAGATTAGTTCAGACTTGAACGAGTTTAAGCAGACTTCAAGCTGGCCCAATATGATTTTGTTGTCTACGGTTTCAAATCCGGTTGTGTTTGGTAGCATGAAATACACTATGTGAACAAGGTTTGCCTCCTAAAATTCCACAAGATTGAGAGGCCGTTTCCTTTATCAACTTATGATTCCATTCCTGCGGGTGTTTAGAAGAACAATAAACTACTTCTCCAAAAATCGTTTTCCATTTTTCCATTTAGAAGTGAGAAATCAAAAAGAGCCCTTTTGATTTCTATCATTTTCCCTTTCCAAAACACACGCACATTTCTCCCAAACACTCCTCTCACATCCAAAACTCATTGACCAAAAGCCAAAAACCAAAAAAAAATCAAAAGTCCAAAAAGCCCCTGAATCACACTAAAGGCCCAATATTCCAAATTTTAGAGAGCCCAATTGTTAACTTCAGTGTTTTCAAATTTAGTCAAAATTTGTGCAAGCTAGCACGAACACTTAATTATTAAAAAAAAATTGATGGTCTAGCTCTAGAAAATAATGAAAAACCCACCTACAAGGAACGGTTTCCGACAAATATGTGTACCTAAATCTGTGTACTAATTAGCAATTGCTTTGCAAACACTCGTATGATAACTACCGCGGATTTGAATCCAATCTTGTACCGGCTCGTTCTAGTCAATTGAACACCTTATTAAAAGAAAAAGAAAAATTATTCTAAGATGAAGATGATTTCTCGCGGGACCCCTCGAAAAATTATTCTAAGATGATCTAACGGCTCGCAACGTTCGTGTGGGACCCAAATGTGGGTCCCCGAGATCCATATGTGCACTATGGTCTGTACCATAGAAGGGTTCTTTCAGGACTGAGTTGGTACTTGGGTAGTCCTGGCGGAGTACCCTTTTTTTTTTTTTTTTCTAACTCAGAAAGACCGAAACTACGTACCCATAGGCCTACAGAAGCCCAACCCGGAGCTCTCCGTTGGGAAGAACAATCCACGACTCATTTTCCGGAGCTCTCCGATGGGAAGAACAGTCCACAATTCATTGAGAAAGATGAACGGCTCGGAATACCGATCATACAAACCATTCACATCAAGTCAATTACCAACACTAGAAAGATCATTATTCCAATTACTAGCAACAGTCACGGAAACATACATCCAAGTTATGCAAAGACAATTGTAATTTTTATTTTATTTTTGTACAATTTGGCCTTTCAGCAAAAACTAGTAAACCGAAATTCACGGTCCTAAATAAAAGAACCCGGTAACTAGAGCTCTTCAAAAAAACCAAAAGATTCCGGCCTTTTACACTCTCTTATTTGATGAATGCACTTCCAAATTATTTTCCCGTATCTTTCAAATTGCATACATGCAATTTTTAACACGGGAAAATAAATCTTGGAAGCATATTTTTCAAATACGAGAGTGAATTATTTTCGCAGCTATGACGACGAAAGTTATTCAATGTCCCAAGCCTTTTTACCACCGCACCCACGCATCGCTTTGAGTCACTAAACCACAAAGTTGGTGGGTGGGTGCGGAATGGTATTTGACCACAGTGACACTGGACTGGATAATTGCTCCTTGACTACCAGCAACCCTTGACCAAAAGGGTAAAAAGGTAATAGCACAACTGATTACCCCCACCGGCCATATCGTCACCACCATTCGTTTATGCGATAGGTAAGCGATGGAAATTCACGCGCCGCGACGAGAAAAAGGAGGTGAGGTCGAAACACACGCGCCGCTCCGTGAGTCCAACGTGGCGGTCGGAAACGAGCGGAAACCGGCACAGAGGGCAGCTGAATTGCAGCTGATCCAGCCACCCATCGAAGCAACCCTTGTGGAACACGTGCCGGCACCTCAACCTCCGCACCATCTCCCCTTCCCTCAGCTTGGACAGGCAAACCACGCAGTCCGAACCGGCCGCCTCCGCCGGTGATTCACCGCAGCAATCGACTCCGTACTCGTAAGAGAAAATCCGGTTGGCGTTCTTCTGTTCGCCCAGGATAATGAAACCGGCCAGTTCCGAGGCCACCCCGTCCAGAAGCAGCCCCTCTTCCTGTTCGATTTGAGAGAGACCCATGGAGCGGAGGGCCGTATCGAGAACGGACCGGAGATAAGTGAAGCAGTTAGCTAAGATTGCGACGAGGAGAATGGGGAGGGATTCCGTTGAACAATCGGTGACTTGACCTTGTAAACCCATATATGTATCTATGGAGTGTGTGATCTTGTTTTTCTGGTTTGTGAAATTGCAATCTGTAGTGATTTGTGTGAAATGGGTATTGATTGAATTGAGGAGGGAGAAGAAGTGAGGGTTTATATAAAGAGGAGAGAGAAAGGGTGTGACCGGGAAAGAAGGGGTGGGGGTGGCGTGGACGAAGGAGGAGATGACAGAGAGAGGGGTGGCTTCACACTTTTGGTGCTTTTTTCAGTTTTTGGGCATTCCGAGGGCACAATACAGTAGGCGAGGCCACTTGTGTTGTGGGTCCAAAGTGTAAATGAAAATTGTAAAAAGTTGTAGCGGTAGAGTTTTTAAATGTCTCGTACTACATTCTGGGATCGAGTCTCATTTTCTCCTCCCCTATGTAGATTAGGAATGACGAATGACACAAAAAGAAGGGAGAAATTTTCAATGCCGAGTGGGCACGGCTATGAGGTGCGGAGCGTGCATTTCGGCAGTCCAAAAGTGTTTTAGACGGCCCAGGTTTCTTCCCCCACTCTATCTCTCTCTCTCTAAAATCTGGGTCGTTCAAAACATTCTTGAACGGCCAAGATGCGTGTTCAGGCATGGCGTAGGTGATGCCCGCTTGACACTGAAAAATTTCTCCTATTATTAAAGGGCTCTTTTTATCTAGTCGATTCATCCTTGTGTTGACCGCTAGGCGTGCCTCTTCGGATTAGGTTCAAAATATTTGGATGGCTGAGATGCGCGTTCACTTCGTCCTCATGTTGCTCTACTAGGTGTACCCTTTCAGATTGTGGATGTTCCACTAAGGGAGTTTTGTTTTAAAGCTGACTTTACTTATGACGTATATAATTTCTCCAATTGTAAGTACCCATAAAATATAATCGGAAAATTGCCCAGATTTTGAAATCAGTGACCCAGATTTACTCACTGATTTCAAATTTTGAATATATTTTCTGGGTATGTAGCATATTTTGACATACTCAAATGGAAAAAATGAAGAGATACAATCAAAGTACTATTTAACACATGACTCATGAATAGCATTTGGACAAGCACCATGTTTATGAGAGTGTTCGAGAGAGAGAGATTTGGCCACGGTGCTCGGGAATAAATAATGATGAAAAGTGAAAACAAACTAACGTGAAGCACAGAACATTAGGGAGGTAAATGCTTTAATAATACCAATGAAGATTTGCAAATCCACAAAACACTCTTAAAATCACTATACAAATCCTAAGTAACCAAAACTTGGACCATTTTAAACCAATCTATAACCACTGATTGTTCGCGGTTATTCTAGTTGATAAGAGCGTCAAACAATTAAGCAACTCGTACAGTTGCGGAAATGCGAGAGGTACCGACCAAACCATGTACAAATCGTACCGACGTTCTCGGGGACCCACGAACGATCTTTTTTTAATAAAACGGGGTGATTTTGGATTGAGCTAATTTCTTGCAGGGCTTCTCGAAAAATCATTCTAAGATGAATGCACGGCTCGGATTGTTCATGTGAGACCCAAAAATGGATCCCCAAGCCTGGCGGTACGATCTGTATATGGTACCCGTCGGGGTGATTTTGGATTGAGCTAATTTCACTCTCTCGCATTTGTATACGAGACCATATACTTGAAGAAGGAGCCCACACAATTTTATGAGGAATTAGAGCGACACGATGCGTCAGGTGCCCGAGAATGGAAAAATTATCCCCTAATAGGAGCCATAGGAGAGGAATGCTATGCCAATCCATACATGATCCATCAAAGACAACCATATATAGGATTAGTCTAATAGAATTGACTAATAAGTGAACCAATTAAAGTCTCAAAAACATTTGACAACAAGAGAGTTGAACATATACGTATGATAAGCAAAAGGGATGAGAGTTTAATAATAAGGACGGTGGGATCAACAAACCAAGAAAGGAAAACTCAGCACCTATATGTGGAAGGCTAGAATCTTCTCACATTAATTTATACCAAAATTTAATGCTTTTTTGAATAATATTTGTCACAATCTGGCTCCCTATTTTTTAGTAAAAAATTCAATTATAATTTATACATAAAGGTAAATAGTATATTATAATTTTCAGTAGAAGGATCGAGACTGCATACATGGCTTAAAATAATGGTGACAGTGACAATTAATAAGTAGGAGTATGACTTTGCTGAGGACCAAGTGTTTAATTTGAGCAAACCAAAGGACTCTGTTGCTTCTATTGACCAATGAAAGACAAGCCATGGACCAGCACCATCCCAATCCTTCGGGTCAGTTTACACGTGGTTCGATTAATTTTGGGGATTCAATTTAACCGTCCATCTACGGGAAGTTTAATTAACGTCGTAGGAAAACTATGTACAAACTAATTTTAAGGCGTTGATAGTACCTGAGAAGTTTTGAAACTGAGATCATAGAAGGAGCAAACCTTTAAATCCAGGTCATGGTCCACCAACCCAACCCCTGCGTTTGAACCATCCCAATCCTTGCACTAGTAAATAACTACTATCTACTTCATCAAAGGAATTATCAAACAAATATATAAAGGAAATTTAAAAGGAAATTTATATTGACACTCCCCAAATTGTTAATGGTACTCCAAAAGGAGAGTAACAATATCAAGTTACCACCAAGCACGTAGCTCAGCTGGTAAGGGGTTGTGCTAGCTTAACCAAGATCTCGGGTTCGAGACTTGGGAATGCAGCTGTGTTAAAACTTGGTTGGGAGAGCTTTGCCGCCTTTGTAGTCCTACCCGGCTCGAATCCGGATTAGTCGGGGCCAATGTGGTTCCTGACACCGGATGGTCTTTACCAAAAAAACAATATCAAGTTTTCCCTCTTGGATTGATACTGGCACTCCCCTTTTGAATTGTCATTAACAATTTGGGGAGAACCGATATCAATCCACATACAAACAAATGCAAATTACCAATAGACGCGCACTGATCTTCTGTTTTGTGCTCTATATGAAGCTGCCCAATCCTCAATGGCCGCATTTAAGATGTGGCCAATGGATGGAATGTGGACCCAGATTTCAGAAAGCTTCTGTTTTATGGGAATAATTTGTGTGCCCCAGGGGCACTTGTTAGCTGGACTGATCATGTTTTTTGTAACAATTACTGCGGCATAATTTACATACAAAGGTCACAACCATGTACTTATGATACATTATACTCCAGTAACACTATTTAGGCTGAGAGAATGGCCAAGAGGAACATGAAATCAGAAAGGGCCAATGCGGATGGGTGGCGTGGGCTCCAAATGAACCGAGCTGCTCGTGGCTCGGCTCATTTAGTAATCGAGTCGAACTCGAGCTTGATTTTGAAGCTCATTTAGTAAACGAGCTCGTAAAGCTTAGCACATACAGTATTATATAGACTTGGCTCATTTAAAAAGACTCGTTAAGTAAATTACCCTAGCTCAACTGAAGCTCGAGCTCTACAAAGCTCGGCTCGGCTCGTTTGGTTTGCACCCCTAAATGGTGGGTTCAACCGCGGTGTAGACCAAACCATTTTCCACGATGATAATCGACTATACAACAACACTTTTCTTGCTCACCGAAGAACTTACAGTAATAACACTAATGAAACTTGAATCTGGGCCCGAGTTCTTGTGAAAAATTACGTGCAAATTAACAAATCTCAGGCAATTTTCTTGCATCCCTAATTTACCACTGAACTGTATCAAACATAAAAAGCAAAAACAACAGTGAAAATTAACTCAAATTGACGTGAAAATTAACTCAAATTAACAAATCTCCTTCTTCAAGGAACTCATACATTTAACTACACAGGACATTAGGAAATATTGGAAACATCGTCACCGCTGATAAATAGGACATCAAACCTACTCGGCATAACTTGAATGTACACTATTTTCAAAAGAAACACAACATAGCTAGGACAAACAACCTTTCACACCCCTATATCCAACAACACAATTTACGCGATTTCCCCACCGACGATGATAGTTGTGCAGTATTATACAATATCAGCAACCTGAAACTGCAGACGGAACCCCTCACGAAGCAGCTTCTTTCGTAGCTTCTCCTTCTCTCTTCAGTAATTCCTGCACATTGCAAAGAGAGAATTTCGACTTGAATAATTAGTTTTGACCAGCAATGTACTTTTACCAAAAGATCTGATGTAGCGTACCAGTTTGGTGTTGGCAATGGACTGGCGCTGTCTTTCTTTCTTCTCACGTTGGCACTCTCCACACCAGCTAGAGAAATCTTTCTGATATTTTCTCAGCTCTCTGAAGACGGAACTGAAAGAGAAATTGTGGAAATGCAACATGAGCAAACAAGAAACAACATTGAACATTCATCATCCATCCTATATTCTTGGTCTTTCTTGGGAGTTCTAACTTATTAAGCAGATAGGAAACAATTGCATTCGGATTCAAATCTTTAAAGGTGTTTATTAATTGCCCCTAGGCAGCAGTTCTTTCCTGGCCCCCAATATAGTGCGGGATTATTATTCTTCATTAGGTTAGGTTTGCTTCCCTAACCTCATGCATTGTCAGAAGTGTTTCCATACTCTCACCAGTGGAAGTGTGTGCAGCTTTGGAGAACATCTAGGTTTTAAATTTTAATTAGTAAAAGACAAAATTTACGTTTCCATGTTATAAGAATATCAGTAACTTCTTAATCAACTAGTACAAGAGTGAATTTGAGGCACTGGGATACCTTCTGCACCATAACAGCAAGTTGATCCTATGACCAGATGTGGTGGCTCTAGCACCATGCCTATGCCGACCACGATGAAGAACTGCACGCCCCGGCACATGTGAATAATCAAAGATTTCCTATGAATGCACCATAGAGAACTCCATCAATTAAGTCTTCAGCCACTTAAAAAGACTATCTGCAGGAAACTATAATATGCTGAAGTTCGTATCGACGTATCGTATTATAGAGCTTATGTTTTAGAAATTAGAATAAACCTCACTGCTAATAGATTTCATAAACAAAAATTGGAAAGGCATATGATGACCATTAACTACATAGTTTCTAGGACTAGTGCAAAAATTAGACACAGAGCAATATGTTACTTGTGCAGAAAAACTCGTGAAAAAAAGAAAGAAAGAGGTTATATGTCTGCGACAAAGTTGAGAGGACTGGCAAATTGCTACAAGCACAATGATAAAATGGTTGGCAATGGCAAGTCTTCATTTCATGATTGAGAGCTAGTTTCATCAGGACTGCTACAACTGAGTCAGGTAAAGAGGCAATTTGAGGTCCTTGGAACAAATGCCAAGACCAAGCTTATAGTTTCTCCTACTCTAAGAAGATAAAGAGTAATCAACGACTAGCTTGGTCATTGTAGTATTGACCGAGCCTAGTCATTAACGATTTAACGTTCAAGAAGAAATGACCTCTTATGGATAAGCATATTGACATTAAAGATGGGTTTCTGTAATACAGCGACTTCTATTGACAAACAAAAGACAACATCACTAGTGAATCTAACTGCATGCCAAATGAAAGATTTTGCGAAAGATGATTAATCAGTTGAAGTCAAAATATCACTACATTAATTTACAACATACCTCAGACAAAGTCTCTGTATTTACATGTTTTTCACATCTAATGCCCCGGAAAAACAGTTCTCCACCAGAAAATTGTTTACCCAAACAAACGTTTATGGTAACTTCTGAGTCATCCACATGGAAACCTACAAAGATAAAATGGTTCAGATTCTGCAGCCCAAAATATGCAACCATTTCCACATTGAAAATGTGGAACACGACAAAATATATTTACATGCCCGATAATACAAAACAGATCAAATTCATACGTAAAAAAACAGAAGGAGTGATTTCCACACCCCCTTTTTTGTCTATTAGTGAAATTTTTATGTGTAAAAAATTTCACTAATAGACAAAAAAGGGAGTGGGGATATCAATTTGGGGGGTGTGAAAATTAATCACCAAAACAAAAGGGAAAAAATATGGACTTATACAACAAAAAGTTATTCATTTGCACTTTGCAGTAAAGTCCAACAGGCACCTAGACAAAGCAAGGTGCCAACCAACACAAATGATATTTCCTTGCTAATATTATAACAACCATGGCAATTTAGTACCAAAGTGCCGACCAGGAGGGGAAACAAAAAACAAAAATAAAAGTTGTACTTCCATTTCTATACATGGCAACTTTCAAGTATGCATAAATACTAATGGTGCTCTCTTTTGCAGTTTGTTAAGCTCGCCAACGCTCAGGTAATCTTCCTCATCCAGCATCTCTTTCAGAAGTCTGTATTTTTCTAGTTGCCACACTACTTACCAAGCAAAGTCAAATTTCTATCTCTAAAGTTGCCCAAAGCCAGGTCAACCGGTGGCAATCCATCTATATCATTGCAAGTGACCTCAGCAAGATACCCATATTCTACATGATCTATTTTACCAATGGAGTAGGAATAAACATATTATACACCATTACAAGGTGAAGGGTAAGCACAATTTCGGCCACTTTTATGTTGTAGTTTGCTCATGCTCTCGACTAATTGGGTATCCTTTAGTGAGAGATCCACAGGCATTTGCAACTAGGAATGTTGCAACCTCAAAAAAAGGTCAAATGTAACTTCCAAGAAAAGCACAAAACCTAAAGGAATTGCCGGTTGTTATTTTGTATTCCGTACCGAGAGTTATGGGGCAGTTGGCACTTTTGGAGTAAATAATTCCCAATCATATTGAATCATAAAGAAGATTAAACAAAAGCTAATATTTTGTGCATTACAATCCGCAAAATTAGAGAAATCGATAATCACAAAAGAATGTGTTGCTCTATGCACTCTGAGTTCTGGTAGTGGTGAAGTAGCAAACTCAAGTCCTCAATAGAAGAAGTCCAAAATACCTTTTATCATACACATAACTGACACACAACACGTCTTTCACAAATAAATGAGAAATTTAAAAATTGCAACTTCATACCCAATTTATTTGCGGCTTGACTTTGAGAGGTTTTCATCAAGTTCAAGATGAGAAAAAAAATACATAAAATAATATGCGCACAACCAACATATGTAGTACAAAGACAGTTAGCCAAGCTTTTTTCAAATAAAGCATCACCCACCAAGATCAACATCCCTATCCAGTCCATACTCAACAACAAAACCATGGTGAGAATCTAGTGTAGATCCGCCAACTTCAGGAAAGAAAACTGCAAGACAATAGGTCAGATTAGATAGAGAACAAAAACTTCTTTTCGGAATCTCATTCATCATGCAGCTTTAGCGCTTGCATTTTCCAAATCCAACACCATCCAACTCACTACCTCTAGACATAGGGCGTACAAAGTCTTCCATCAACTTGTCAAGCATGGTTTCGAGGCCAAAGTCATCAAGAACGGCACCATGCTTATTCATTGTATTTGGTCGCATAATTCTGAATTTTGTCTCATGAACCCACTTTTCGAAGTTTTCTACCTAAGCAATCAGAACCTGGTAAGAAAACATAAAAGCTAAACTACAAGGAAGGACTGCAATTCACATGCCGGATGTTTGTAGCAAAGCTAGATGATACCTCAGCTAGCAATAATTCACAGAAATGTGGCTGAAGCATCTCAAATGCAAAAACTCCAGGAGAGGGTTCAGTCATTATACTTCTAAAACTCTCCTCTGTACACTCATTGATTGCCTTGAGAAACGAGGGTACAAAGAAGTTTGCAGCATGCATAGTGTATAGCTCCCTATGTAGAGGCTGCAAAGATAAGGAAATGATGAGAATGCAGAAGATTATGTATGAACACAAACAAAAAAGGAACTTAGTTTAGGAGAAATATGCAGAGAAAGATGAGCAAATAATACTTTGCTTCGATGGGATTCTGCTTTTCTTTTTCCCACCAGATCCAACCATATTCAAGTACTTACCGAAAGGCAAAAACGAGCTCCACTGTCCAAAAGATCTGAAAATTGCTCTGTATTGAGATACCCAAACCATCAACGACCACCCAAGAAGAAACCTCACACCAAATCCAACTGCTCAAAATCAGTCAAAGAATTCTTTTAAGCACACGCCTTCAAGGGATTCACTCATTCACATCAGTCATCATTGAGAAAGGGTTCCTCCTCTTCCTCTCTCCATTCTATTTTTCAAGGAGAGACCTCACTCTTCTGGGAAACACCCTCTATAATGCAGAGAGGATCTCAAATTACTCCCCAAGTTCCTAGCAACTTTTTTACGAAAAAGGAGATTACTAACAAACTCCCCATCACGCTTACAAAAAGCATACAAATTTAAATTGTGCGACATCATTTCATCAAATTACCCAAGTTGCCGACCAATCCAAAAACACCTTAAAAGGAGCATTAGAGACCCAAATCCCACTCCAAGGAAAGGACAACTTTTGCCACATGATAGCTGTATATAAGGACTTCACCTTAAATTCGTCCAACTTAAAAAGCATCCGCCTAACAACAATCTCTCTTTCTTCAATTAACAAAATAAAATTTCCCAAGAGGCTGAAAAAATGCATCCAACCAAAATTTCGAATTCCAGTGAGAAGATATGCCCCAAATACTTGTTTGCAATCCTTCAAAAACCAGTCTTTAAAGAAATAGATAAAGAAGATAACAAACACAAAAGGAGCACACTAGAGAGGAATTACGATTCAAACACAACTGCTGGGAGATGCTTATCCCTCTAAGCCAACTCCCATTCCCTAACTGGTGTTCTGAAAGTGGCTAAGCGCTAGTCAGGCGGCCGGGCACCGCCTAGGGCCTAGACCAAGTAGTCGGGGATTAATCAGCGCCTAGAGATTAGTTGGATTTAAAATATATATATATATTCTTCACCCCCTCTCCAAAATGAAGCCCAACAGACATGGGGAAAAAATTCCCGAAACTCCATGTTACGTTTTATGTAGCCCAAAGGCCCCAAATTTCTGACCATAAATGCCCAAATTTTCAGACCATAAATTCCCAAATTTCTGATCCTAAATGACATTCATCAATCTGGTTTCCATATGGCTTATGCCTTCTATAAACCCTCTCCCTTGCTCTTGAACTACTGGAGTCTGGAAAGGATGTCACTGTCTTTATGTGTACCAGATTTTGGTGTACCAGATTTTGAATACATGTGAGCATCCTCGACTCTAAACACCACTCTCGCATCAACATAGTATACATATGCCTACATGGTCCCCACAAATGGAAGTCTAAATCACTTCTCTTTATTTATTGTCAGAAAGACCACCTCAATTCGAAATCCACCTCACCTATCAGAGCTGGCATCAAAAGCCGTTTTTCCCGCTCTCTATGTGCTAAATACTTTAGCTCTTATCTTGAATCCCAGCAGCTAGAGGAGAAACAGATATTTCATTGAGGCGTGAACCTCTCTCGGCTTGTCGTAACCAAGAATGCATGTCCTGCTCAAACCCAAAGCAACCTTTATGAAAGGACTAGATGGAGTACCAGTACCTACTCATGACTACTAGAACTCCAACTATCTGAAGGACAAGGGCCCTTAGTTTTGTTTTGATTGGCCAGGGCCACTATGTGCTGCCCACAAATGACCAGATGCATTCTCTATGAGATTGGGGCATTAATCTTTCTCACTAGCCAAGTGAGACGCTTTGGCCCCAAAGACAACCCCAACTTCCTTTATGTTGAACGCAAAAGTGACCCCTAACCATCCAAAAGAAGTGTTTGATAGATTCCTAATTGTAAACAAGTATAGTTCACACGCACAAGCACTATAAGTCTTCACTTTGTTCATAACCCTCCACATTCTTTCATGCAAAGAAGACCCCCAAGGGAGATGTTTAAAGTGATATTGCAGTCCATTACAGAAAAATCACACTGATTGTCAACTTCCTTCCTTTGGAACCCAGGACCACTTGGAGGTTTCTCCACTCTAGCCCTATTAGATTCTCCTCGATAATGGAAAACCAGATGATAAACAATCAAATTATTTCCAATGAACAAGCAGAATATTTAGATAAACATGATACAAAATCATCAAAGTAGTCCCAATGATCAAAGAATGAACAACCACTAAATAAAAAATAACCTCAAGAGATACCTGGTAATTTGATATAATCTTCTGCCGGTATTCTCTATGCTTCTGAACCTGTTAAAATGGAGTGCAAATCTATCAAGAATTGTTTGACCAGGGAGATAACAGTAAGAGATTTGGCGCTCAAAATTTGTTAAGAACAGAAGCATGCCTGGCCTGTAAACCATGCATTCATAAAGAAAGCAAAGTATACAAGGAGTTCCAATGTGACCAACAGTACTTAGTATTAGTTTGAGCCAGTCCGGGTACTACAAAATCAGAACGTGTGTGTGTCACTAGCTAACTAGCAAAACATAGGCCAGCCGTAAACTTGTTCAACCCCAATACAGTATCCTCCAAACACAGCATTGTAACGTCCATCCCACGGTCCCATCACAAATAGGGTCTTCAGGATGCTCTTTATAGTTTTAGTTTCTAGTTGCGCCTCCATCAGACAACTAGTGAGAGACAACAAGGCTGGATTTAAGCATCGTTCATCACGAATACAAGAGGTAGATATGAACTAAAAACTACTAAGGGATAGGCTTACAAGAAGACCTAATAACTCCTTTAAGTATGGGTCGTCCAATAATGTATTAATCAGTCCATGAATATCTGAGTATCAGCGGAGGGTGAGGGGGCTGTGGACCAATACTCAAATGTTCTGCAGACATGATGTCCAGACTTCCCATTTTCACAGTTAGTAGCAGCGATGTTCAGAAAGTGAAGCCAACCAATAAGCCCAAGTAATACAAACCCTAACTTTGCAGGTCAAAACACAAAGAAACCAAGGGACAAAACACAAAGAAACCAAGGGACAAAACACAAAGAAACCAATATTCTGAAATGTTTGTTGCGGAAAAAAGGACAAAAGCTAGAACACAACTTGTCTGTTAGTTTCCCGTACATTGGTGCCAATATGTAATCGTCACAGGATAAGAATCGAAAATAGTGCTTACAACTGCATCAGTCACCAACGTTTTCTTTCTGCACGCACACAATTCCCGTTATATTACTAAATGTCAACATAGAGGCCAGACGGTATTTCTAGAACAAATGCAAAACAATCTGTTCGCAAACAATACCAATGTACACTAACTGCCAAGCAAATTCTGAACAATCGAATTCCAGGAATCATACAACTTTGAGCGGCTAATTCGAAAATCCTCGTCCATCAAATAGATTAGCACAAAAAAAAAAATCCCAACAGATAACAGACTGATCTGTTAGCTCAGGAAATGTAGCTGACAGATAAGGAAACCAAAGATTTGAATTTCTGTTAATAGGGAACACAAATACCCCACCAAATTAGGTAGTGGAACCAAAGTCAAACTATGATATGCATTTGTTCCAAAAGGGTGAACCTAGTGACCTAAAGTGATCCCGAAATTTTATCAAAACATTATCAAATAAAATAAACTAAAAATTGGTCCACTGTTCTGTTCTTTACCTATATATGCATAAGGGGATGCCGACCATGTACACAGTTGAATGCGAAGAACAAATGGCCAAAAGCCGACATTATCAAAAGGACTGACCAAAAAGAGAGCTCTATGCACCTCCCCTAAATGCCGAAAATATCCAACATGTCAATGAATTGATCAAGAAATGGTTTACACTCCCCCGACTCACAACTAAACAAATAAATATCTAAAATGTCAATGAATTGATCAATAGACTGTCCCATACTCCCATTGACCATTACAGCCATGAGTTTCCACCACGAAATTTTTTTTTGTGTGGGTATTTTCGGTATTTACTCTAGTTAGAATGTGCTGCGAGAGAATACCGAACATACCAAAAATACCGAAAGTATTTAGGAAACTCAGAACTAACAAAAAAAAATTCCAGAAAAAACATAACTCAAACTTCATTCCTTTTCCTAAGTTATCACAATTCTCAGCACCCAAAAACAAACACGAATTCCGAAACTTAAAAAATAACACAAACCACATTTCCATGACAGCATGACTGTACCTACGTATATATGACATGAATTGAATACTCACTCGAGTACGTTCGCCTTCAGGAGAATATCGGAGCAGAATTTCCCTCATGTACTGAACCTTAGATTCACGTGAAACGTTGAGTAAGCTTGGAGGTAGATATCGCTCGAGCGAGCTGAAGAGCAGAGGGCTGAACTCCAATTGCAGATCTTCGTAGCTGTCTGGCTTGTGATCCGTGTTAGGATTCAGTCTCAGACGGTGAGTCGAGTAGGAAGGGATGGACGCCGAAGAAACGACCCCGTTTCCGTTCCCATTGCCGGCGCCGGTGACGGAGTGATTCGGCTTGCTTCTTTCCACGGCTCCGTCCAGAGACATGGTTGTGGGTGTGGAAAGAGAGAGGGGATGGAATGGAGTAGGGAATGGAGAGAGAAAATGTGGAGATTATGGAATCATGTTTTTTTTTAGAGAGCAGGGAGGATGGTTGTGTTGATCGAAATTAGGGTTTGGGGAATTCAGGTCAGGTGGTTGAAGATTAGGGTTTGTTGTAAAACTGTAGCATGCTGACGTGTTAAGATTTTGGTACTATATCCGAATAGTAATATTTCAACCGTTCGATCCCATTCTTTCAATTTTAGAGAACTCCCAGTTTTAGGGCCTTATAGTTATGGATCATGATAGGGAAAACACCAGAAAATGTGAAACTGGGACATTTTTGGGTCCCACACGAGTGAATTTTGGTTGGAATTTTTACCAATTTTTTGTGGGGCTCAAAAATGTTCTAAAAAATAAGTTTTATAGGGCCGTATAGTTATAACCAATTAGGCCTATATGAAAATTGAATTATTGTAAGGGTTACCGATTTTGGGTGCTTATAGTCTTAAATGATTGTAATGACTTCATAAGAAGTTTCTTTTACTCAAGTATTTTTAACTATGCAAAGCAGATTGAGGGGTCAATTTTAAAAATTTCGCAGTAGGCCTCACGAATATCAGAGCCGGCCCTGATCCCATTCAAAAAAATTATACTCCTACTTTGTAAGTAGTACTAGTAATTTTTAACCAACACTACGACGTATCTAGAAAATATTCCCAGAAAGTACTCATAATTGGAAATTCAATGGTCCGGATTCACTTGAAATGAATCTGGACCGTTAAATTTTAAATATTGGGTATATTTTCTGTGTACCCATTTTTGGTACCCAGACTTTCTGTTTTTTAACACCAAACAAGAGTTTAGAAGATATCTGACGAATCACAAATTTGACATAGCATGCCAATGTATGAATTAATATTTGAATCCATTTCAATCAAGATGTCAATTGCCTCGATGGTATTTGGCTTTTCTTCTCCCATGTCAAATCTGACATATGGTGTCAAATATACTAAATTGAAAATATAGCATAAAATGGCATAGTGGTTGGAATATGATTTTTTAGAGTGTCAAATTGAACATGTTAAATTGCCTCAGAAGATGTCAAAAAAATTTGACATCTCCACATTTGAAGGTAAGGTTGGAGATGTTTAGGAACCAACCCAAATTACGGTCATCTCGTGGGGTGGTTTATTTGGTGCTCTCAGAGCAATGCTCCAAGCCTCCAATGGGTTTTCCCCACTACACACTCTAGGATGGGTTCCACCCCAATGTATATTGTGGAAAGCCCTTGAAGCATTGCCCTAGGAGCAAGCAATAATTTCTCCATATCATGTAATTTCCTCATTTGATCTCATCATGTGATGTATATGTGAAGAAATACAAGATATACATTTTTATTTTCATTACGAGTCGTTAAATTTGGCTATCCCTTGTGTAAAATCGTATACACAAGAAAAATAAATTAATTAGAGATCATTTGAATCAAATTTATCTCAAAACATGTACGGTACAATTTATCCCATACGTGGAGAAATGATTTTCACTCTCTTCTGCACCCCTTTTTGTTATGTGTAATTTTGTCATTGAGAGGGGGTGTGAAAATCATTACTCTATATAAAAATGGAAGTTCAAAATATTTGCTACCCATTTATTTCAAGGCAAGTACATTTTGTTGAGATGGGTACTAGATCATTTGATTTTAGATCATTTGATTTTTTGCAACAATAATCAACAATTAAAACCTTCAAAACGAATGCTTGAATCATTAAGATGAAAACGTGGAGGACTCTAAACTATTAACATGAGGATCACATGAGAGAATTATAACTCCTCAGTAAGAGTCTAAAAGGCCAAACAGAGAGCTGTAGAGGGATTTAATATCCACTTATTGATTGTAGCTCATGATAGATATGGTTGGGAGTAGCATCAGTTACGTTATTTGTAATTCGTTGACAAGTCACATAATTCGCATGCGTGTGCATAAGTGGGTGCGTGAGCGTAAAAACGTCATTGAAACACATCCCAACCTAACAAAATCCATTAGTTCAAGAATTGAGTTTAACCCTTTCATTTAACTTGATTTTTTGTTGCCCTCCCTAATTTAAAAATCACTTGATTATAAACGTACGGGATAAGAAACAAACGGGATAGCCAACTTTTTCAGATTAATTTAAACAAAAATGATATAGACACAAACTGTCAGACCTTTATACCACAACCCCTCTCACATGTGGGGGACCCACACTTTGATTAACTTATTTCTCTCACGTATTCAGTGATATTTCCAAAAGAATTAATGTTTTGTTGCTGTTTCTATATCACTTGATTCTTAATTTTCTCACGTAACAGTGATATTTTTAATGTTTTTTGCTGTTTCTATATCACTTGATTCTTACTTTTAACCGTTTTTCATTTTTGTGAACTTAGAAATGGGATTAGGCTTGAAGGCTATAAGGCAACAGAATAAACAATCTAGGGAAAAAGAATTCGAAACCCAGCCTTGAGGCAAGGATCCAATGAGCAGCTTCATATCCTTCTCTTCTAGTCCAGGAGAATTTCCAAGCTCAACCTTTGCGAAACCTCACATCCTCTCAGACGGAAACGGGGTGCGTGCTGTCCTTCCGGACAGCATGCTGACTCGATAAACTCGCTTCGAACACAAGTGAACACTACTATAAACTCGCTTTTGTAATTAACCTGTCCTGCTTTAATAGAACAAGGCATCACCTTCCATATCTGTACATATTGCCTGGATTAAATCCAATTAAGGCCACATCCAGCCTCCCGGCGCCATGTAGCTACGTGTGAGTACTTTTTCCTGTAAGTAGCAGTTCATGTGAGAGAAAAAAGAAGGAAAAAAAAAGCTAAAATTACAACCACGAGCAAGTTCATCATACTCGTCTTTTCCAACAACAAATATACCGACATATCCAAGCACCATACGAAAAATATAATTTGATCTACAAATGAGAATGATTTATCAACCCAAGTGCAATAAAGAACCAGTAAAACGTGACAAGGAGTACTAAAACGTGACAAGGGCAGAATACTGCTATTTTCTCTGTGTTTTTTTTACTCTCAGACCTCAATTTCAAGATTTGATTCATTTGATTTGGTACATCTGGAAAACGTGACAAGGCAGCAAAAAAAGATTTGATTCACAGAAGCTTTGTCTCGTCAAAAAAAAGTTATTCACAGGAACTTCATTTTCACTAATTACACTAGTGCATTTATCAATTGAACCCACCTTTGGTTATACCATGTAACTCCAGCGGTGGACTTGATCTGCAACTACCCACAGACAAAGGAGTTTGTGAACCCAACCCCGGACTTCCACTGTCAACCGTTATATTCCCAGAATCCAACTGATGAGGCACCAATGCCTGTGACCTCATTCGACAGTGTTGCTCTATTTCGATCAGGCTAGAGGGACTGAGAGGAGGTGGACCCACATGCTCGGGCAAGCCAGTTGCTTCTGTTGGCTGGATCAGTGACCTTATTTCTTCGAACTTCTGCATATACAGTTGTTGTTGCATCTGTATCGGTGATGGCAACAGATTGGTTGTTTGATATGCTCCCATAGGAAAATTAGATGGACTCACACCAGCGCTACCATCAACAGAGAATCCACTCATCAAGGCTCCCCCTCCATTTTCTGCCATTCTGATCCTCCTCGCAGCAACTGCAGCTGGAGAATTTTTGCCACCGGAACTTCCAGTCCCTTGGATGTTTCCCCGTCCTAACATAGACATGTAGCCCGGAGCATTTCCAAAGGAGTAACCAAGGCCAACATTTCCGGTTCCATGGGCCCCACCACCTAAACCCTGGGCGGGGTCGAATCCCCCCATCATGATCATCCTCTTCTGCAAAAGTTGCTGTTGTAGCGTGTCTCGTTGCAGCATCTGCAACTGCAAAAAGGCACGCCTGTTCATAATATGCTGCCATTGTGGATGCATGGGGCTAAACTGTGAAGCAATTTCAAGCGGTGGTGTGGAGAAATAACCAGCTGAGAGTGGGTAATGCAGATTGGATGTTTGCGAAGGGTGGGAGCAAATGGCCTCCAGAAAAATTATTCTGTGACGATGCATGCATGGGGATAAAGGTTGATACACTACTGCTAAAGGGATTTAATAGGTTAGGAGATTGTCCAGTGATTGGAGTCGGGGGAACTAGCTCAACTGTTTCAGCTGCTGGAGTGGGACAAAACAAGATGTATGGGTGACTAGAAGAGCTTCCAGCAACATCATGTGGTGCGTTTTGTGTGTGATCACCACCTAGATGATATCCTTCACGTTTCATCTACACAGGAAGAAAGAAGCATGCACAGTAAAACAAATCCACCAGACCCTAATTCATGGTAAGCAATCTAGTTTATTATTCGTGTTAAGTAATCAAGGCAATAAACATACCACTGAGCTAAACTGAGCAACAAACAGGTCAGCATGATGCTGCAAAAAGTACACAATCACAAAGTGAGAATAATCAACCAAGTAGAACATTTTCCTCCTTACTTTAAATACCACCATTCTGCTATCTCCCTTTCCTGATTTTCCCATTCAACGTGTGGAAATATTAAATTTCCAAGAAGTAACCAGCTATGGGGCATAGCAAATAGGAACTTAAACTACTCTGGAAAATATTTTTAACAAGTAGGAACCGAAAGGAATCTGGATAATATCGACAGTAAGATAAATGATTTCTACCCCTTCACTTCCTATCCTATCCAGCATAACGGCAAACTTCTAATTGAATGAATGCATTTGGATGTTAGTGTATATTATGAAATGGAAACTCATAATCTGTCAGAATGCATCCAACAATTCTGAACAAAGAAAATTCCACAGAAACTGACTTTCCTGTCTATAATATCATGCTATAGTTAGAAATCAAAAGAGTTTTTCAATGAAAACAGGGACCTCGTAAATGTTGCAACTGCATCTTGAGAACTTACAGCGTTAGCGAAGGCTAGTAAGAGACAAGACTCAATTGGATCATATACTTCATTACCATAAGTAAGAGTAGCTTCCACTAGCACCTCATTAAGCTTCTCCACTATGCTGACTTTGTCCCGAGCCTCGATTCGTGGGGCACCATTTCCTAAAGTAGAGAGTAATTATAAGAAACAGAAGAAAAAACCGCACTGTGAAGGTGGACCGTACCAGGCAGGACATACCTTCTGGGACATGTAATGTACGTTCAAATGTAAACTTCCTAGTCTTAATTTGATTGTTATCCTGGGAGCATTCTGAATAACAAGTTGCGTATGTGTTACCATCTTTCAAGTTCTTGTCCTCTGAGTTCAATAGATGGGAAGACAGCAGTGGAGCTGTGCCGGAAAAGGACTTCCTCGCAAAAATCCGATCAAACTTCCACTTCCTTTTATTCGGGAATACCTAAACACACAAACAGAAAAAAAGAGAAAAAAATAATAATAAACATTGAGACATCAGATCTGCACCATCACCAAAGGAACAAGCACCACAAAAGAAAATATAGTTTGATTCCGTACTTCTGAGACACAATTTCCGCTTTTGAAAACCTATCAAGGACAGGATCAATAATTTCTGATTCTGAAGGCACAGGAATCTCAAGGTCCTCAATTATTGAAGGCCAAGGCCAAGGTAACGGAGTCTCCAATAGAAGGCAAGGTGCACTGGCAGTATTTTCTGCATTGGTGCCTGCAAGAGATTCTGCTACATTCTCACACAAGTCATTGAGATGATGATTTTCTTCTTTTGTAGGGACAGATGCATGTCTTGGCCAAGAATTGCTGAGACGAGAAGGAATAGAAGCATTGGTACCAGAAGAAACGTGAGAATGCTGCAAATCTTTTCCCCTCTGACCCTGAGTGACAAGTTCTTGTGTCGTATTCTTTCCAGCAGACTCAAAGACGGGACTCGACTGCATTGCGTTAGCCAGGACATTGGCACTTACAAACCCTGATGACTGTGAAGGTTCCGATTGCAGAAGATTAGGTCCATCAGTTCTCAAATCCAACGTGTATCTTTTGTCTCTGGCCCCAATATTCGAACTTTGACAACTGCTAGTTTCAATAGGTTCTTGTTTCCCTATGAAACTAGGTTCTTGTTTCCCTATAGAGGTGGATACTTGCTGTAGCCTTGGGATACCTGCGTAGACTGCCTGTTGACCATTTATCCTACATGGTGGGGGATGCATCTTCTTACGAAGTCTTACAGCCTTACTCTGTTGATTTAGCTGCTTGTTTGTCTGCTTTGACTTGGTGGGAAGCTTGGTTTTAGCTTTTTTCTCTGGAAGCTGCTCTTGAGAGACGTCCTGTGGTTCTTTCTTTGTTATCTTACTCATATGTCCTCCGTCATCAAGGGTAAATGAACTGGGTATTCTTCGATCAACATAACAATAATTTGGTTTGGGTGCAGAGAGAGCATGTGACAGTGTTAGAGCTCCAGGAAGATATTGATCAACTGCTGATTGAGAGTTTGACTGGTATGTTAAGGGAGAATAATGAGGAATGTTCTCTTGGTGAGTATTGTTTGTCTGTGAAGTAACGAGTAATTCAATTTGTGAAACTCCATCTTGAAAATCTCCATCACTTTGGAAATTTGAATGTTGAGCGCAAACTTCTGAGAGTTCGATTCTAGGAGATGCAATGCTAGAAATATGGTGAGTAGTGGATGCTACACTGAGCTTTCTCCTTTTCCTACTCCAGGAAATTCCCAAATTGAGCTGCAACAAGTCCCGATATCATCAAATATCACAACGTAGTGTCGCAATGCTCAAGGTGATAAAAATGAAATGAATGAGCTTTTCACATTCAGGGACATTTTTCCAACAAGAGAGAAAAAAAAACCTTTGACCACTACAGTAGCAGCGACAATGATGTTTAAAGTTCAAACATACGTTCCTATGAAGCTGTTCAGATTAGCTAGAAATGCAATTACATTCCAGCAGTCAATAGTTAATTAGCACAATAGTCAAGTAAGTGGGTTGAACTTTTAGATATATGTTTGCCAAGTGAATTTGTTCAAAGAATTGGAAACTTCAAAGAAGTCAATCACTACTGTGAGAAGTGTACCAACTACCAAGGTACCTTTTCTGACAGAGATTCTTCACAGAGTCTGCTTAGCATGGGTGTTGGATCCAATTGAAGATCAGGTCGCAAAGCCTTGAGAATTCGGGACTCAAATTCCTGAAACATTAAACTATCAGGGCAAGAGTTTAAAACAAAAAACAAACAAGAGCAGATCACTTCCAAGGATGTGTACTGAAAAAGAGATCATTGTAGGTCCAAGAATCATCGGAAATTGATGAGATGTCCTTGACAACACTCTCTGTGCACATCTGCAGAACAACTTTACTTTTTACGGGAGAATTGTCCATTGAAGAACCGGTGTCTCCATTTTGAGGCAATAAATTTCGGTAATCTCGGATCTGCACAGAAAGTATTACTAAAAATGTAGACCATAAGATAAAGAGCTAAAAGCAGGTTGGTGAAGGCAGTCAAACTTAAGAAGTTAATGTGAGAAGTGTTCGAGCAATATATACATAGACATTCCATACACAAGATGTGACATACTATAAGCATCCTTGTGCATGTTCATGCCATGTCAGTGTGTTGAATTTGAATTGCGAATAGCCTCCATAGCTCTGCACCTTTAAATCTCTATGCACAAATAATGAAAGATGCCTTTGCCAGATTATACATGATCGATTATCATCAAAGAATGATTGAACTACAATATTGCAAGAACAAACATTTGACAGCATAGCCAACTACCATAGTAAATCTTAGGAAAAAGAGTTACCCATAAAACTTAAATATGAATTCGAAGTAAAACGAACTTTCAAATTGGACTAAAATTATGCAAAGAAAAACTAACAAGATGATAACTCCTAGTAGATGATGAATTTATTCCCTACTCAGAGAATCCAGTTTTTTCAAACAAAAAAAGTATAAAGTATCTATGTGCAAGCATGGAAATTATCAGCGGGCTTCAAGAATTCTACCAACGAAGGGATGAGTAAAATAACAGTGAGTGGAACAACATCCGGTCTTAGTGCGGTCTAAGTATGAGATTGGAAAGTTTGCTGGAAAGATAACACAAGGAGAAAGTCATTGATGGTATCAGCAAAAGCAAGGCAAAAACGTTTGATATCCATATTTAACACAACTGTTAATGTAGATTAGGGTAGTCTAGGTACTTCAGAAAGGCTTGGTCTCAAAATAAAGATTACAGTGGACATCATTTTCTCACACGAGTTGACTCCATTAGCTCTAGACAAATGTAGAGTAGTTGATCCTTGGCCGCTCAACAGTTTTTCCGTCATCAGCAAAAATTAAGGTCGAGTCCAAGATCACAGACTCACACATATTGGCACAACTATCACCTTAGTGGATTTTACGGCTGTTACTTGGTCCTAGGGATGAAAAACGTATAGTTCTATCCCCTATGATAACTACACCCTCCGTCCCAAAATGGATGTCCCAAAACACTATTCACACCTCTCGAAAAATCATTTATATTTTTTAAGCTATAATGAATTATATATGCAATATCGATCTAGTTTGATAGATTTTGCTAAATTTTATTAAACAAGTCTTGAAAATCGAAAAAAGTATTATAAATTGCAATATATATATATGACTTTTTGAGGAGTGTGAGTAGTAGTTTTGGACAACCATTTTGGGACGGAGGGAAGTATATATAATATACAAGAGCAATAAGGCGACGGCATCCGCAATTATAGTTCTACCCTTTTTATAAAAAAATATATAACATACAAGAGGAATAATGACAACCCTATCAGTCATTTAGCCATAGAAAAAAATGTAGGAGCCATTTTAGTCAACTCCTGTGATAAAAATGCTTAGCTCCACGGTCCCTATCCAATTATACTTGTGTGCAAAGGAGCGAGTAGAATTTCGTACTCTGAAAATCAAGGACAAGAAACTTTGGAGAGGGGAAAAAAACTTCTCGTCAGTAAGGAAAGCCAATTTAACACTTAAATTACTATGACCGTTAGACACACCAACTCCAATATGCAAATCAACAAGAAAAATAATTTTTCTTTTATCATCATTCACCACCAAGAAAACAATATTTTTAATAACCTCAAAAGGAAGTCTATATTTGCTATCTCACCTCACAGAAAAGAGCTCCATTGACATATTTGCAAGGCAAATCATCCAAAATATCTCCAGGTAAACGCCCACTCTCAATTGCCTAAAACGAATTTGCACACAGACGCACATCAAACACAAATTCTCTCTGCATTTGGTTTCTCTCATAGAGAAATATAATAATAAGTAGAGAGATAAAAGCGTATTCCGTACAATATTGAACCAGGAACTGGATGCATAGCACACAAGTGATTGCCACATTCCCAACTGAAAAGATAAGATAGCTAAAGAAATTGCATGCCGATAACACTTGTCTAAGACATTTCTTTTTGTAGATGTGATAACACCAGGGTTATCCCTTAACTAGAAACCAAACCCTATGGATGTAAGCAATCTCCCCCAAACCACATCCACAGCATAAGCCCAGAGAGTGTTGGACCTGTGACATCTACTTCTTGAAAAAGTCACCATCCTGGCCACCTCACCAGTCCATGCAGGTTATGTTTATCTGCATTTCAATATTTCTGTATGGAGGAAACACATTGAAACAAAGAGAGATACATTTGGAGAGACCTTTCCCCGAAATAGAAGAGAAGAAAAAACCCACTTCGTATTGGTTACTTCTTTTATTGCATTCCTGGCCCTAGTCTCGTTCAACATAAGTATTCAAAGGATGAATGAGAGGTTGAAAGTTGCCGACACAATGCACTCAGTTCAAAAAGAGATGTTACAAGAGGTAAATGCTTCAATACGTACAATGAATGTGGCATGTTTGTACAAATACTTCTTACACCATATTGGAACTCTGACTTCTTTAGAAATTCAAACGAAAAATAACAGAAACCTGATGTGTACTGGAAATATGGGCAGTAGTTGCAGCTAACAACATACTCTTACATTAGTGGGAGACACATTCGTGAATAAAGTCGTATCTCGTCAAAGAAGACGGAATTACCTTTCTTTATGATCTTCATCACTTAATGTGAAAGAGGGTTTCAGAATAAAAGAACCAGGGATTAGTTACAAAGGGAAAATCAAGAGTGAAGAGGGAAGACTGTATATGTTGAATTCATAGGATAGTAAAAAGTTGGAATGTGATTCTTTGGAATCTATTTACGCCAAGACTCAAAAGAAGGGTAAAATGGAAATTAAACAAGGTTTTACCCAGTCAACTTTGGAAAGTGGACACTTATTTGGGGACAACCTAAAATGGAAAGGTGGACACCTTATCCTTCTTCAAAAGAAGAGCACATTAAATCTTCTTGTAAGTCGTCAGTTCTATAAAAGCTCAACGTGAATTTTGGAAGGACGATGAATAAAACCCACCTAGCCTTATGCTTAATGGGATTAAACGAACTTACACAGAAAAGGGTCTCCGATGCTCGGTCATAGGGATGCAACTGCTTGGGGACGCTGTCGAACAACTGCATAAATGCATGCCGGTGAATTTATGTTCGTAGTATATAGGAAGAAAGCATAAGAAACTATAATTCAACTACCGTATTAGTAACTTCCATATGAAGGGAACTAATAAGCTTTCATTGCTTCAGATTGCTAACCTCATTAGGTTTTCCAATGGTAAAGCCTCTTGGAAACAAGCTCAGTGAAAAAGAGACCTCTGGATCTGGCGAAAAGAAAAAATCTCACGTAGGCAGGGATTCTCAAGATATCATTACCAGTATAAATCCTGAATAGATTACCTTTTGAAACTAAGTGCAATCCAGGTTTAGTCATTGCAGTTGAATAGGCAGCAACTTCATCTCCTAATCCGATGACTTCAACCTATGCAAAAAGACCATGAATTCACTTGCAAATCAAAAAGAGATCAAGATTTATGCTTCAAAATATTGAACACTGCTACAGGGTCTATGAATTTTTTGTTTCACTAATAAGAAGAAGAAGAAAAAAATGAAACCAGCAAGAAATGGAAAAACACACTTGGTGAAGTACAAAATAAGAATATGACAAAGAAACAATAGAAAACTTGATTAACTGAACCAAATAAAGAAAAGATGAGTCAAAAGGAAAATCATGACATTTTTTAAGTAGGTTTTCACCTTTTTCCGAAACTATCATGCAGACAAAATCAATAAGACACGGAAAGAAGTTCGATCCAAGGCAGTCAAGCGTGTGTTATAAATACTGATATATGAACCTTAACAACATAGGTTTTAAGATATAAAGCAAACAGTTGAGTATTTCCCCTACTATTTTTAATCATGACAATCTAGCCTCAGAAAGCCCAGATTGAAGAATGCTGATGGCAGATACATTAAAATATACTTAATCCGCTGAATATGACCGAAATATGCCAGAAGAAACCCCATTTATTATCAATTGCAGTACTACTTCTTAATTGCAGAATGTTGTTATTGATAAATTTAGATACCCTACTTGAAGAAGATCCTTAAGTTTACAATTGGTAAGTAAAAGATTCTAAAGGCAACATTCATGACAGCACCAAGTACATAGAGGCTTAAGCGAGACATATTTACATGTGCTTGTTTAAGTCTCTAATTATATCTGCATGGAACACAATTCATGTGACTAGTGTAAAAAATTTCTCAAATCCGTATAGTTTCTCTAGATTGTGCACATTGGGAGAATGTTGACGAAACTAGCTCATGCCAATACCAATTTCCTTATATTTCCACCTTTTCTTCTTATGACACTTTTTACAGAAAGTAACAGTACATTACTGTTAGCAATAATGACAATAAGCGCATACATTACTCTATGAGAATACCATAATACAAAAACAAAACTGCATCCAAAAACCGAAAAAATTGGCTAGCTGAAAAAATTAAAAGGTGCCTTTGCGGTGATGTTCCCAATCTCTAACGACCATTACCTATCAGGTAAACAAAATTCGCAATACATAATATATACCACGTATCTATACACAATCCAACTAAAATAAATCATCTGCTCTCTGAAGCGCACAGCTTCTACTTTTGAGTGGCATTGGACTGAGGCCGTGAGTTTAATACAAACGCCATTCAATATTGAAAACATTGTTGCCTAATGCAGAACATGAGTACGTGTATAACCAAAAAAACACTCCAAATACAGCATACAATTCACCAAAAACACCCTTAATAAGAAAAAAAAAAAAAAAAAAACGTCTAGGCAGAGAAATTAACGCCTGAGTTTGGCTTGGAATACCGTAGATATATACATTCATAAACATGCATGGTAGTTGGCTACGTTGTCAAATGTTCGTTCTTGCAGTATTGTAGTTCAATCATTCTTTGATGACAATATATACGACGTATCTATACACAATCCATGTAAAATAATCATCTGCTCTGCTCTCTGAAGCCCACAGATTCTGCTTCTGAGTGGCATTAGGCAGAGTCCGTGAGTTTAATACAAACGCCATTCAATATTGAAAACATTGTTGCCCTAATGCAGAACATGAGTGTTTATAAAACCAAAAAAAAAAAAAACACTCCAAACACAGCATACAATTCACCAAAAACACCCTTAATCGGAAAAAATAAACGTCCAGGCAGAGAAATTAACGCATGATTTTGCTTTGGAATAGCGTTGATTTACACATTCATAAAAATGCATGCACATACGTATACCTCGTTTTCCCTAGGATGACAATCAAATGCTGGTTCAGTGTCGATTTCTTTGTCCTCAACCTGAACCGGCTTCGGCCTATACCTCGTCCCCGCCTTTGCCACCTTGAATGAGACACCCATTCTTGCTTCCTTCGTTCAGGAATTTCTTCAAACACCTTCTACGACAGAGACGTACCTACGTATATATGGATATATATACATTCGAGGGAAAGGGGAGTGCTTTGGAGGGTAGGGTGGGCACTGTGCCCTAGATGGTGCAGAGAATCAAAAACCGCCGATTGCGTTTGCGAAGGGTCCGTATTTATAGCTCGCCAACTTTTGCAATTGCCATGAACGCCTCACACGTAGAGGTGTTCAACTTTAGGCCCCTGATTATGGATTAATTTACCACTAATACCCTACCTTGTGCGTTTCTTTTTTTGCATTTTCTTTAATGATACAAGTTTTTGCTAACGTTTATCCAATGGACACATAAACAAACAAAATAAACACACACTTTAATATACTTTTACATTTTTCAATGCACTTTTACATATTTCTATACACTTTTCACACATTTTAATACACTTTTTCAACTCTCACGTTAGCATTTTCCTTTATGCAATTCACTATTTTATAAATCCACTCCACAATTGATTTTTAGAAAAATTAAATAGTCATTTTGTTTGAATGGTTTGCCTAAGACTCTATCCCCAGTGGATTTGAATCATTGTGTTCTCCTTCTGAAATTTAAAAAAAAATCCAACAATACCCTTAAATTTATAAAAATACACATTTTCGTATATTACCTAATTACTCACACCCCTAAATCCACACACTCTCTTTCTCTTCTCTATGGATCCTGCTTGCCTGCTCTCTCTCTCTCTCTCTCTCCCTCCCTTACCTCTCTTTGGAAATAACCAATGCTGAAACGCACAACACCGTACTTTTGAATATCAGTCAATACGTACTGTATCGACCGGTTCGTACCGGGATTTTAAGCCTACGATACGGATACACACCGATATAGCGGTGTGACTAAAAAATCGCATATGAGCCGGATGGTTCCTGATAAATATCGATGTATCGACCGAGACGACATTCAGTACAGATAGCATCAGCCGAGACAGGTGAACTGAAAATAGAGGTGACGCCAGGACAGTATTCCTTGCCACTTTTTCGGCTTTCTCCCAATTTCTAGATATGGTCCATGAAAAAATCATACCACACACCTTGACAACCCTTTACCCTCTTCTATCTTTACCATTTTCTCAAAAAAAATCTTCAACATTTGTCAAGAAATAGGTAGGTGAGAAAGGGGAGACTGAAAAGGATTGAAGAAATGGGGCCTTCACACGCAAGGTTATTCAATCTTGTACAATATAACTTTAGGATGGAACCACAACAAGCCGGAAGTGACTCCACCTTAGATTCTCAAGTTCTTCCTTCTCAACCGAAAGTATATTCAAAAATAGAAGTTTATAGATCTGGCACTTTTTGATTTTTTTTTATTTGATTTGATTCAACTCCATAACAACGACCAGGCCTCCCTCTTCCTGCAAGATATATATATATATATATATATATATATATAGAGAGAGAGAGAGAGAGGGGGGGACATCCCACTGGGAGTTGGGGAGTCGGGACGCCGGCGCCACTCTGTAAGTCTCACACTGGAGTTGGGATTCTTGGGAAGAAGAAAGTGAAAAAGGAATTTAGGAAAGTGAATTAGTTTGCTCATAAAAAAAATAGGTGTAGTGGGGTCTTGGTTTGCAGTTTGTACGGCATGCTTGCATATGGTCCTATGAAGTAATTAACATCTGGCCCTTTTTTTGTTATTTTTCTTTTTGTCAAGAAAAAAAGACATTACATAATCACAGCCTAGAATGCTAATGTTACAAAATTACAATGCCCCTTTTCATTTTTGTTAACATATATATAGAATTTATTATTATACTACTAATCTATTGCCTTTCATATTTTTATGCAGACCTGCGAGAATTAATTTCTCTTTTATTACACCATTAATTTATTGCTTTTCATATGTCAGTCTAAAAAGTAGTCTTAAATTGGTTTTTTTTTTTTGCTTATTGATCTTAGGTTAATTATAAAAAAAAAAAATATGTCACACATCTAGAATTTATTATTATACTTCTAGTCTATTGCCTTTCATGTTCTTTTGCGAACCTGCGAGAATTAATTTCTCTTTTATTTCACCATTAATTTATAGCCTTTCATATGTCAATCTAAAAAGTGGTCTTAATTTGGTATTTTTTTCTCATTGATCTTAGGTTAATTATCAAAATTAAATGTTACACATCTAGAATTTATTATTATACTGCTAGTCTATTGCCTTTCATATTTTTATGGGGAGTCTAGGGGGGTGTTGTGCACCCCAATGCACAGCACCGTGTTGTGCAGCCTTATGGCGAGGCCGCGCCGTCGTCTTTCCGACGATCGGAGACGTTCACTATGTAGAGCTCGTTGAGTACTACAAGTGTGCCAAAAATCAACTCGATCGAATATCTTTAAGTGCCTCATCGGAACACAAAAAACTTGAAAAAGTGGTTGTGATCCAGTGTTTATGTTCATTTGTGTTCCATTTCTTTTCAAGTTATTTGTGTTCCGATGAAGTACTTAAAGATATCCTATCGAGTTGATTTTTGGTACATGTGTAGTACTCGATGAACTATACGCGGTGAACTTCACCGATAATCAGAAAAATACTGCGTAATGGCTGCACAACACGATGTTGTGCATCCCATGCACAGCACCCCTCCAAGGTCCTTTTTATGGGGACCTGGGAATTAATTTCTCCTTGATTACAATGTTAGTTTATAGCCTTCATATGTCAATCTAAAAGTGGTCTTAAATTGGTATTTTTTTGCTCATTGATCATAGGTTAATTATCAAAATTAAATGTTGCACGGCAGTAGTCGCAAAAGTAAGGGTATTAATGTTGATCCTAATGCTCCTAGTGACGATATGGGTGGAAGTTTAGAGTTATGGCGGAGAATAACAACAGAAGCAAAGTAAAATGCACATTTTGTGAAAAAGTAATGAGTGATGGTATAACTAGGTTGACGGAACACTTGGCACATAAAAAAGGACAAGTTGCCTCATGTGATTGAGTTACCAGTGAAGTTACGGTCCTAGTGATGCAACATTTGCAAGAAAGCAATGCCAAACAATTTGATAAAAGGAAACAGAAGGAAGAATTAAAGAAACAAATCAGAGCCACACAATGTGATGAGGAAGATGAGTATGATGCATTTAATATGCATAGTGATGACTCAGGTCCAAAAATGGCCATGGCACGACAAGAAAGCTTGAGATTTTAAAATGAATATGAGGAGAGAGAAATATTCAAGTATAAAATAGGAATCGATATCACGTCGGAAGAAGTAGTGGGGTTGGTGGTGGTAGGGTTGAACTTGGGCCTCCTCCTGGTTTTGATCAACGTTGTTCTAGTCTTCGTGAGATTCGCACCAGCCTCACGGTCCGCACCACAAATAAATGGACCAATCTATCTTCAACAGCAACTCGATTGGATGAAATAGAAGTTGATCTTCACCAAAGTAAAGGGAACAAACGAGCAAAACTATCAATCAGACTGGTTAAGGTAACAAAGAAAAAATTAGAAAGAGCAATTAGCCAATTTGTGATATATACTCGGCTTCCAATAATTACACTAAATTCTCCTTGGCTTGAACCAATGGTAGATGTTGCTCGAGAAGTTGGGAAAGGAACAAAGCTTCCTTGTTCTTATGAGGTGAGCCTCTAATTTAACATTTAGAATAAATAATATTGTGTTAAATTTTTTTCCAGCATGAATAACATTGTGTTCTATTTTTTTTATTGTTCACAAGTGTCTAAAGTTTATTTGCCTCAAGAGATGGATGCCTCACAGAAATGGATGGAAAGTCTAAAGCCTAGTTAGGAACAAAGAGGCGTTAGCCTTATGTGTGATGGATGGTCAGGACCGAGAAGGAATCATATCGTTAATTTTCTAGTGTACAGTAATCGTGGAACAATTTATCACAAGTCTGTTGATGCAACAAATGTGCTTAGCAGAACAACAGATTACTACTTCGATCTCGTGGATAAGGCAGTTGATGAAATTAGAGATGAATATTTGTTCGAATTGTAACTAACAATGAAGCTGCTATGAATGCGGCTGGTAAAAAACTCATGAAAAAGAGGCCAAATTTGTATTGGATCACCTGTGCTACTCATTGCATTGATTTTATCTTGAAGGACATCGGAAAGAAAAAGAGTGTAGGATCGGTGTTGGAAAATGCAAAAAAATAAATAAATAAATCACGCGCTTCATTTACAGTTTTGATTGGGTCATTGATTACATGAAAAGATACACAGAAGAAAGAGAGTTGTTGCGTCCCGTCATCACACGCTTTACCACCAATTTTATTACTTTGAAGAGTTTGGTTAGACACTAGACTGATTTGAAGGAAATGTTCAATTCTACGGAGTGGAAGAATACAAGATATGAAAAAATGGACGGGGCAAAGGAAACTAGGAATGTCATAGAATCCAAAGACTTTTGGGCAAAAGCTACAAACATTATAAAAGTACAGGAACCACTTGTGAAAGTACTTAAGACTGTAGATGGGGATTGAAAACCCACGATGGGTTTTATTTATGAAGCCATGGATAGGGCAAAGATGGCCATAAAAAATGATTGTCGTTATTATGCTGAGTATTGGATAATTATTGACCATAGATGGGCTTTTCAGTTACAAACGAACTTGCATGCGGGTAAACAATTTTATACTTGGCAATTAATTTAAAATACTAGTCGCTAATTGTTCATTTATTATATTTTCATTGTTTAACTCTCTTTAGAATTCCTAAATAAATGTACAAGTTATTTCCTAAATCCCAAATTTCAATATGGCGACCACTTGTCTACTCACAGTGAGGTGATGGATGGAGTTAGAATTTAGAAATGTGATCATGAAATTATTGCCAGATTTGGGTAAGCAAGTGGTGTCATCAACCAAGTAAGTTGTTATTTCATAGTTCTCAAGAAAATACGACTCATGGATGTAGATTTTGTGATAAATATATGTTTTTGAAGTGCAGATTTCCTTGTTTGAACAAAAAGAAGATTCTTTTGGCACATAAGTGGCTCAAAGAGCATGCCACTCTACTAATCCTGATAAATATTTTTGTGACCACTCTTTACCAAAAAGGAAAAAAAAAATGCGGTGACCACTTGTAGTAAAAAGAACATATAATCATAAGTTTATAATTTTCTAATTTTTTTGTAGTTGATGGTGGCTCAACTATGGTACATCTGCTTCGAGCTCAAAAAGTAGATGTGAAAGTATTGAGTCAAACCACGTCTTCTTCAAATTGTGAGCGTAATTGGAGTACTTTTAGCCTGATACAGACAAAGTCAAGGAATCGATTGAAATATCAAAAACTAAACAAAGCTTGACTATGTGTACTACAATATGAGGATAAAGATTAGGCATGCAACTAGAAGAAGTGAAGAAGAGATAGATGATCATTTTAATCCTATCAATCTCAATTACAACTTTGACGAGGATGATACCTTATCTCCATAGTTGCAAGAGAGAGAAAGCATGCAAGACTAGATGATGAAGACAATTCAGAATGGTTGGATGTAAGTGATGACGAGCAGAATCCCGTAGATCCATCCAGAAACAGCTCTAGTGGAGATCGTGGTTTGAATCCATTTGGTAGTGGTAATGATAGTGGTAGGGTCCCTGGTGATGGGCAAAATGAGTTTAGAAAGCATGCAGATGGTAATAGAGCGAGTCACACAGCTTATCATGAGGAGGATGATGACATTAGGGGTTCTACACAGCAACAACGGCGACACTCAATATCCGGTGATGACGTGGGATCAAACAGAACCAATAAAAATTCACGTCCTCTTGATGACGTTTACGGTCATCATAATCTTGGAGACCAATTTGGACAGCTTGGAGTTGGGCAAGATCAAGGTCGAACACATAATTTGCACTGGCAACCACCCCCATATCCTAATTATCCCCCTCTAGAGTAACAACTTTATTTAAATCAACTAGTACCATCATATATGGGGATGTGATATCCATATCAATCTAACCGTTATCCATATTCTGAGAGCTTTTCTTATGGTAGTAACACTACGATTGGCCTACTAGAGAATAATGATTATTCTCAGCAAGAATCAAATAGTAGTGGCACTATCAATAGGTTTGATTATTGTAATTTCACCAGCAACTACTGTGGATATCTTTTTTAAGGTATTGGGCAACATAGTCATGGTGATCGTTGTAACAATCAAGATATGTAGATCCTTCGGTACCTTCGCGCAATCCATTTTGGTATTGAGTTGTAGTAGCAAATTATGTATGATTAAGACTAGGAGCTAGGCTATTGAGCTTGAAACTTGTAATTACACGTTGTAAGAACAGGTGTGCTTGTTTTCGTATTATAACCTTATCGTGGTGGTTTTGTTTCAATTATATGTGCTAAGATTGGTTCAAATATGACTAATTAAGCTAACGAGAGAAAAAAAAGTGTACAATCAATTTTCTACATATTGCCAATGATTTTAAAAAATTCATAGCCGAGATAGCTGATTCTCGCGACGTATCGCCGATATATCCTGGTACCGATATACTGATATTGCAACCGATACCACTATTTAAAACTATGCCCAGTACATACATCTGACATAACACCACCCGTAACCCCATATTTCCACAACCATGAGTCACATGCTCATTAATTACAACACAAATATTAACCTGCTCAGTGCCGATTGTGCAAAATAGAAAAGAAAACCACTTATCTTCCAAGTAATCCACTGATCAAGCCATCCAACTAGCCCAAACCCAAGTTCTTAGTTCACACCCTTGTCCCGCCACGCCAAAACAGGAGAAAAGAAAAAGAACAAAAAAAGGAGAATCAAGAATGAAGAGGAACTCACTCGTTCACCACGATATGAGGTGAAACTCGATTGTTCACATAAGATTTACATAAATATTTCATGAAATAGATGGTATAGAGTCGCTTCAACATTTCATAGAATATTTGCAGAAATCTATCGTGAAATGTTGTTTTTATGGATGATTTACAGAAATATTTCTTTAAATAGATTGTATACTAGTGTAAGTTTCATGGAATATTTAAAGGTTTGATTTAATGGATAATTTAAAGAAATATTTAATGAAATAGATAGTATATTAACGTAATTGCTTACAGGTTTTATTGAATATTCGCATGAATATATCATCTTTTAAATTTACACTGTCGAAATAGATGGTTGTTGGGCATTGTCAATTGGGGCAAGGAGGGAAATGAGAGAGAGTGGGAGCTTCATTGGTGAGAGGAGTGAGAGTGGGTTTATGGATTTTGAGATAGATTTAGGTTTTAAGGCATAGTTTCCCATTTGATAAGATTTTACCATTTTTTTCCCTCATTAGCTAAAAGCAATTTGTTTCCAATTGGGTGGGGATTTTATAAAAGTTGATGCCACACCAAATTGCTAAAATCTTATCATGTTGGTGTGGCATTAACAATGAGTTTCTTGAAGGAATTTGTATTTCAGAACAAGATTCGGGGAAAAGGAAACTAATCTAGATTAAATGGTTTGCTGGATTTTGGGGTCGCCGGATTTGAGGTCGATCGGTGTGAGTATGGGAGTCGAGTCAGTCGACTCATTTCTGTCGTGAGGGAGCTAGGGAGGGAGAGATTCAGTGTGAGTGATATAAAGGATAGAGAGTACAATCTAATCTCAGCCATCCATTTGAATGACTGAGATGGAGTGTTCTTTTTTGTGTCAAAATTTGTGTCCCTGGAACCGGCCCTTTTATCTAATGGGAACAAAAGTAATTTTATCAACTTTACCTTTTATGTAATTTCTCATTTTAGCAAATGGGAAACAATGCTTAATTAGATTTTATAGAAAATGTGTTTTTGCATAAATAAAGACTAGTGCATGCTCGTGCCCGTGCCTAAAAACACAACTTGAGTAATTGAATTTTAGAGAGGGGGAAGGAGATGAAGTAGTGAGAGAGAATGTGGTTTGAATTTTGAAAAAGGGTGAGAGAGAGAATTTTTTTGATGTTGGTAAAATTTTTAGTTAATTATTGACATGGAATAATATAAATTACTAGTACTTTTTTGCAGGGAAATGCGGAAAGCAAAATGGAAAACAAAATGCCATCCCTCTGTTGTCAAGTGAAAACCCATCTCAATTCTCAAACCCCTCCTCCGTTGGCAACCAAACCTTTCACGACAGACCCCTCAAAAACCACCACCACCACCACCACTACCGTCTCCGTCACCTCCACGCCGCTGCATCTGGCGATAGTCATCTCACTGAAATCGCCCCGTGCATGAACGTCGCTGGTTCTCCTCAATTTCCCATTTTCACTTGACACCCCAAAACCCTAATAGAAACCCCCTCTACCCACCTCTCCTCGTCATCGATGAAGGACCGCCCCCCGCCGTCGTCATACGGCGCCGTTTACGTCCCTCCACACCAACGCCTTCGCTCCGTCATCACTTCCGCCTCTGCTTCCTCCAATACCTCCTCCTCTGCTCCTGTCGTCGACTCAAAAACCGTCACTTCTATCAACAACAGCAGCTTCTCAAACCCTAGAGGCAATTCCAGCCCCTACCCTTACTTGACGCACCAAAAATTACAACAGCAGACGCAGAACAGGAATTCACAGCTCGATTACGTGTTTGATTTTGCCGAGGATGGTTCTGATCTTGACGTTGAGCCGTCGTACAATCCAGTGAGTCTCTCTCTCATTTTTATTTTTTTTATTCTTTGTATTTGTTGAAGCTGAATGTGGATGACGGGAAAAAGAAACCGGAAAGGCATCGAAATAGCACTTAAGCGGCAGCAACACCCACATTGTATTTGTGCCTTTGTTTTGACTTAAACTACTGCGTCGTTATCATGCACCAAATGCGTATTGGTCCTCTGCCATGTGTATTTACTTGGGGGTTGAGGTTAAACTACTGCGTCGTTGTCATGCACCAAATGCGTATTGGTCCACTGCCATGTGTATTTACTTGGGGGTTGAGGAAGCTGATCTGATAAAGCTTTTGGAGATTCCAATTGATTATGGTGCTAATCTTGATTAATTTTGTGATTCAAGGAAATCTTGATTACTTAGTAGATACATTTACTCGTTCTTGCACCTGTTAAGCAGCACTCTATGGGCAAAGACACCGAACTTGGGACCACTCACAAGGGGTGTGTCCCACATTCATGTAGTTTATTCCCGCGAAATTGATGTGGGGTTGAACTCAGGGCTTCGGTAAATGTCGGGTTGAACTTAGGATGTCCATTAATTTGTAGCGGCTGACATAGAAACTTTTGAGCAGTTTTACTGGTTTGTCACAGCTGGTGACTTGGCTCCTAATAGTTAACGGGACCATCCCTCGTGAGTGGTCTGTCTCCGGAACTAATGCAGCCCTAGGTCTAACAAACAAATTTAAGATTTAGGATGTTATTAATGGAGAACTTCACAAGTTAAGCCAACTTTCAATGATTTAGCAGGTATATAATCTCCAAATGAATAACAAGCTAGTAAATCAAGTAACCACTTAATAGAAAAGATATTAACAGGATAATGCACTAATGAAACTGATTCCACCACTGAAATACCAATCAAAAAGTCTTACAAAAGAAAAGAGTTCAACTCCAAAACAAAAAGTGACAGCTAGCTAAGGTCTGGGGATAGCAAATCGAGAAAGGGGAACGGAAGAGGTAGATATGAGATGATGGAACAAGGGGAAAGAAGATAAGGAAAAGAAGAAGACGCTGCAACAAATCGGCAGCAACAGAGAAGAAAAGAAGAAGCAGCTGCTGCAGTAGCAGCAGCAGAGGAAGAAGAAGAAGAAAGAAGAAGAAGCTGAAACAGTAGCAGCAACAAGGGAAGATGACAAAGAAAAAGGGCTGAGTTATACCTGGAGATTGCAGTAAGGAGAGGTTGAGAGGGGAGAAGGAGGAGCAGCAGCAGATAATCAGCAGTAGAGGAGGCAGAATTCCAGAAGAAGGTAAGGGGAAGGTGAGAGGAGATAACTAGCAGCAGCTAGGGTTTTTTCATTTCATCAAACGTCCCTGAAAAGGGAGAGAAGTTGGGCTTATATAGGAACTCAAGCCAAATCCTAGTTCCTTGCTAGGTGTCACATCCCTATTGGCCTATTCTAATAAAAGGTCACGTGCCTAGCATATGTCAATTAAAATGTGGACAACCCCCACATGTAGGTCAAAAAACAATAAAACAGTAATAATAATTCAAACCAAGTAACACAAACCAAACACACTGATAAAATACTAAATCCTAAGCTACATGAGGAATTGTGTTCGCTGTTTATGCACTTAGCTTTCTCGCAAGATTGATGGGGATTGAACTCGGGAGAAAAAACGATGCGCTGCCGAATTGTCTCATATTAAATTGGGAGTAGTTTTACGGGCGAGCAGTGATCTCATTGCTAGTCAATGCTAATGGTTTTGAAATCTCAACTGGAGCCACCATATATGGTCATGTTTCATTAAGTTGGCTGCTGAAACGTACTGTTGTGTAGCTCAGCACGTGCCCCCCTGTTTTGCCCTCTTTGACAAGTGAGTATAGAGGTGCCAAAGGGGAGTATGCCCTTTGGAAATGGCCAAAGGCATTCCCGCCTGTCTTTTGGGTATCCCATTTTTGTTTTCTGTTGTCTTTGTTGACCTTCAGTTGACCCATTTAACATATGCAATTGGATGCAGCTAAAGTCTCCGGAAAATTGCAAGCCTTCATAGTTGATCTGACCCCCCGCCCCAGATTGAAAGTCTACATGGGTGATTCTGGGTATATAAGGAAGGAACCGTGTAAGCTACTATAGTAATTTGGGCTTAAGCATTTTGGGCCATGTGGTGAGGCTCCAACAAGTTACTGGGTCAGTGGTCTACATAGGTGTTATAGTTGATTGTGATTTTTTCCTTAGTTTCTTGTTCACTTAGTGTTACGGTGTTACTTTTAGCTTGTAAAAGTGTTCCTATCTCGGATTTTATCCTTTATTGCTTTGCCACTCATCCATCTCAGCAGCCATTTCTGTGTGTAGATGGTTTCACACAAAGGATTAGCTATATAGCTTTATTTATTACTTTTCGTTATCACAGTTATGGGCATGCACTTCGATTTGTAAAACTGAAATTCGGTAGACAATGAAAACACCTCTTTGTGTTTGTCCGTATATGACTGTGTGAAATAGATACCCAAGCATATGATATCAACCTCTTCCCTACCCCTCTGCCAAGTGGTTCTCTTTGTTCGCAGCTGTGGATATGTCACTCGGCATATGAACTTTCTACCACATTCTTCAGGTTGCTTCCACCTCTGATTACATTGAAGGGTGGAAATGGAAGTTAACTACGCTTTTACGTAGCAAAGACAGACAAGAGCTGGTGTCAAGAGACAAAAAGGATAGACTAGATTTTGAGCAAATAGCAGCATTGGCAAGCAAAATGGGTTTGTACAGGTATATTCTCGCAACCTATGCCTAGATTTTTTGTGATTACGTTTGCTATTCTTCTTCAATGGGTTACTTACCGGGAAAATTTTGCAGCCATCTATATGTAAAAGTTGTCGTCGTAAGTAAGGTTCCATTGCCAAACTACAGATTTGATCTGGATGAGAGGCGTCCTCAGAGAGAGGTATATCTTGAGTTTTTTTCTTTAATTGGATTCATTGGCATCTTTTTCGATTAACTTTTTTGGGTTCCTTAGCATAGAAAAGCTTTGAATTCTACCCAGTTGCCACAAAATAATTCATCATTTTTCGATTATTGAACAGGTTGTTTACATTCTTATAATTGTGATGTTAAATAACCTAAATGCTTCCCCTTGGGTTAAAAATTTGGCCCCTTTTTTGGTATAGTAAAACAAACAATGGTACTTCCTCCGGCCTACAAAGATTGTCCACCACAAAGAGATGTGCAGTTTTCAGATAAATAATAAATTACTCGATCAGAGCATAATTTTTAAAATTTCTTGACACCAAATTAAAGAACTAATTGAGATCTTTAATTTGGTGTAATTGAGATCTTTAATATAGTGTCAGGAAATTGCCGATTAAAAAAAAAAATGGTGTCAGGAAATGTAAAAAAAATTATACACAAAAGTACTTTAATTTTTATATGAAATTGCACTTCTTTTAGTAGTAGACTATCTTTACGGGATAGAGGGAGTACTATTTAAGAAGAAACTCACTTATTGCTGTTCACTGTTAATCGATTCCAGCGTTGTACGGCTCACTTAACTATGAATATTGACATGCCCAATTGGTTGTCATATATCTGTGTAAGACACGGTGAGGGTATGTGACATGTCAGGTTCATGGCGGGACACGTACAAATGGTTGGGGGCATGATATTGGTAAGCAGGGAACACATCGAGTTTCGTTATTCTCATTTCTCAAGTTAAGACATGGTTGGGGACATGACATTGGTTAATTTACAATATTTGAAAGTTATCTCCGTGGTTAAATTATATTGTTTTAAACAATAGAAGGTAAAATTGCAAATGAAAAATTTCAACCTAAATAAAACCTCTTTCAAATTGTAATGTTTAACAACTAAAAATTCGATTTATGTAATTGTTCCTCTTTCAAATTGTAATGTTTAACAACTAAAAATTCGATTTATGTAATTGTTCCTTTTTGCTGTATCTCCTACCGTCCATTTAGATTTGTTGTGTCCCTTTTCCATATTAGCGTTCATATCCGTGTCCATATCCATGTTTCCAAGGTTACTAATGATTACAGTGAACATTATACTCCTGCATGTCTTTTGAGTTTTACTTTGCTTGTGCATGCCCACCCTTTACCCTTCTCCTTACCCTTTTACTTATTGAGCCATCATTTGATAACTCTCATGGATTGACAGGTGATGCTAACTGTTGGTCTGCAAAAGAGAGTGGATTCTTATCTGAGAGATTACATTTTTCTCAAGTCTGGGAATATGGACAGTTTCCAGGATAATGGCTTTTCAAGATCAAACAGTAGTTGTAGTGTTGCCACTGATGAGGGTCTTTTTGAGCAACCAGAGCCACTGCCTCAGAGTAAAGCTGCAATGGAGAAAGTCGTTTGGAGAAGATGTATGCAAATGCACAGCCAGCAACAAGCTTGGCAGGTTCTTACTACTTTGGCACTTGTGGAATAGCATCTCGTATGTTTATTATCTGACCGTTTTGGTTTCTTCGCCCTTTTAAGTAGTTGAAAGCGATTTCGTCTTGATGTCACGTTTCCGTACTTGGCATCTATGTTATCTCTACTCACAAATGTGAGAGAGATCAATTTTGGAGGAGAATGATAAGCTATGATGCACGGACACGGACACGGCAATTCTAAAAAAATGGGGACACGGACACGGCGGGGGACACGCCACGTGTATATTTATTTATTTAATTATATATTTATTTACATATATATATATATAGGGAGGGCTTCTAGTCCGGACCTCCCGTTTCCAAACCTCTATGATCCAAAATTTTTTTTGACGATCCAAACCGTCCAATGTGTTCAGAAGGTGTTTTCAAGGGTCCCTCGCGGAAAATCTTCAAAAAAAATACCGGGAAGGGCTTGATCCATCAGTTTTCGCAAAAAATATATATACAGTTTTTGCGAAAATTGTTTGGATCAAGCCCTTCCTGATATTTTTTTTTGAAGATTTCCCGCGTGGACCCTTGAAAACACCTTCTGAACACATTGGATGGCTCGGATTTTCCAAAAATAATTTGCAACACAAAAAAAACCATTTTTTTCTTATTAACGGGAGGTGTGGACTAGAAGTTTTACCTATATATATATATATATATATAATATAATATATTTTAAAACTTTTAGGGGACAAATTGAATTTTTTTAAAACTTTCAGGGGTAAAATTGATTTTTTTTAAACTTTCAGGGGTAAAATTGATTTTTTTAAAACTTTCAGGGGTAAACTTTCAATTTGACCCCCGCCGTGTCCCCATCCGTGTCCCCCCGTGTCCCCATCCAAAAAAGCACTACAGCCGTGTCCCATGCCACGTGGCATGTCGGGACACGTGTCCCCCCGTGTCGGGACACTGCGATACGGGGTCTCGGAGAGGTGTCGGTGCTTCGTAGATGATAAGAATGTTTTTGTCTACATCTGCATAGGTGCAATATTTGTTGTGAGGAAATTATGATACTTTTGTGCATTTAGCACATCCAACTATAAAGGGATAAGAACGGTGCAATTACATCTCTCAATAGTAATAGTATTTGGTTGATTGTTTTTTCTTTGAACATTGAAATCCAATATTTGATTGATTGTGGAATGATGAGCTTATCACTTGAGTTGTCAGAAACGAGGAGTCAACAATAAAAAAATAAAGAGAAAATAGGACGTCTCGCTAGGATGTCGAAACTGATTATATTCTCACAGAATGCGTGATGGAATGACGGGAGCACAAGAAAAGTTTAGGTAGGATGTGAAGGGAAAGAAAGAGAAGGGAAGGAAAGGTTTAGTCTTGCTATCGTTTGGATAGTAAAAGGAGAGAACATAGGAGGGCCGGCCAGGTGCTCATTAATCAGATGCTCTGGACCATGAATGAAGGAAGCATGATAATGAAAACAAAAATTGATTTGGGTCTCTATGCCTGCCCTCTCTGATGCCTTTTAGCTTTGATTCGGGAACATGGTTCTGCAACAAAACGTTTTTGTAGCTCCTTGGTTCTTGGACGTTTAGAGGGGCCACTGTCTCAGTGGTATTCTGAGAGCAGCCACTTTGTGCATATTGCCAAAGGTTAGGTCTGTCTCCAATCATCCTCGCCCATATCACCAATGATTGGGGACTAGATGGGTTATGTTATTGCTGTATAAGGGAAAGAGAAGGGAAATGAGGTATTATTTTTTTTTGTGTAGAAGAGCCAAGAGAGTGCTGCTTGAGTCACTTTTCATGGGAAGTGTGGGCAAAATCTGGATAGTTAGCTATCTTTTCTTTCCTTTGAAGCTTCCAACTTGGAGGTGAATTTGTGAAACAAAGGGTTTTGACCGTTCTTTTGAATTTTTTTCCTCCTACTAACAATGGAGATTTTTCCTCCTAAAATATGTTGCATTGAAAAACTGCAGACATAGCTGAGTGATAGTGTTGCAATATGCATGTAGATCGATTATTGTCCTACGCACCTATGTTGTTTACGATATTTGAAATTCTGTTTCATTTTTATTGCCCAATAAATCCTGGGTTCATAACCCAACGGTTGAGTGGCTGTACTTAGGTATAGAGCGGTTGTGAGTTCAACTCCTACAGAGAGGATGTTGATACTCTTGTTCATGGGTTGGGTTGGGGTTAGGGTAATGTAGCTTCTTCTAAAGTATGCCAAAAAGAAAAGAAAAAAAATATTCCTGAGTTCATGTGCTGGGTTGTTTTCTGGGGAAAACAGAAAAATCTCTATTAGCACTGAAGTTTGTAATGAACCATTGGTTTATGTTTTCTACCCATCCTGCCTTTTATTCTGCATATCAGTAAGTGTTGATTACTTTTTTGTGTTTTGCTTCATTTAAATTTAGTGTTCTTTGAAAGTTAAGTTATGTTTTCTGATCTGAATTTTCACTATAGAAAGGTACAATTGTGGTGATACATTCATTTTTATAGGAATCTCCAGAGGGTAGAAAGATGTTGGAATTTCGTAGAGGTCTCCCTGCTTATAAAGAGAAGAATGCCTTATTAATGGCCATTTCAAATAATCAGGTTTGTTTTTCTGTTCTTGTTGATTGGTTGCCTGGTCCTTGTCACTGGAAAATCACATCTTCTATTTGAGATGATGGACAGAAGAATGATATATTCACTAAAGATGAATAACTTTCTTACCTCTGAGATGGTCATATTGTTTGATACTGTCATGATTATACTTTATATCTTGATGGATTTGAAGTCGTTAATGTTGCCACCATCTCACTGTATAGCTTCTTTACATTTTCCTAAGATTTTACCGAATCAAACCGAACTGACCTCACTGACCTCGACTACATGAAGGGAAATGACATGAATCCTTTTTCTCCATTCTCTGTCAAGGTTTATATATGTAGTTAGTTTAATTTTCATCATTTGGAATGACATCATCTGGTATTAGGGCTTCCCATCGCCCTTGTTTACAGTTCCATCTATCAATCTTTATAGCACATGACAGGAATTTTTCTCCCTGCTTTGACAGTTCAACTTATCCCCAACTGTTGTTACTACCAAATCTTACTCTTTCTGAGCCTTTAATGCTCGTAAAGTGTGTTGCTGGATCCTCTTATGTATGTACTATTTAGTAACGTTGACCTACTCAATTTTTAGAACCAAAATGTTGATAAACAATTTTTTTATTATTGCTACAGCACAAAATAAGGAAACATGGCTTTTCTACATGGTGTGGGACTTGGGTAGCATACCCTATTGGCACCTTCATATTTCACTTTTTATTTTTGATTTCTTTTTCTTGAGTACCTTCCTTAACTAGTAACTTAACTGGAAAATGAAATGTTAGAAACTCGAATTGGTTTCAGTTAAAGTTTGTTCACTTTGTTTCCAACATTTGCAAGTCTGTATAACAGGCGGAATTTTGTATTTCACAGGTTGTTATCATCTCAGGTGAAACTGGGTGTGGGAAGACCACACAGATTCCTCAATTCATTTTGGAATCCGAAATTGAGTCTGTTCGCGGAGTCCCATGTAGTATTATCTGTACTCAACCTCGCCGTATATCTGCTATGTCTGTTTCGGAAAGGGTTGCTGCAGAGAGGGGAGAGAAATTGGGTGAGACGGTGAGCTCTCTAAATAAGATAATAGCTAAAGGGCATTGGCCACTCACTATTTTTCTTCGGGATTTCGTATCTGGATTAATAGTTCTCTCTTCGTGGTTTTGCTTCTTCAAGGTTGGTTATAAAGTTAGGCTGGAGGGTGTGAAAGGGAGGGACACCCACCTACTCTTCTGCACCACAGGCATCTTGTTGAGAAGGTTACTGGCAGACAGGAATTTGAAAGGTGTTACTCATGTTATTGTCGATGAGATTCATGAGCGCGGAATGAATGAAGGTAAAATGTCTTCCTAATGAAGGTTATCCTTAGAAGATGTGGTTTATTTTCTAACTAAAGGCATATGGTTTTTCTAGATTTTCTACTAATTGTCCTAAAAGATCTTCTTCCTCGTCGACCGGAACTGAGGCTGATTTTGATGAGTGCAACCTTAGATGCTGAGCTTTTCTCTTCTTACTTTGGTGGGGCTCCAATGATTCATATTCCGGTGAGATGCTCATGAATAGTTCTGCTCAGAAATGAATTGAATCACTTGTTCCTTTAGCTTTATAATAAGAATTCTTATCTGCCTTTGTTCTCCTCGGTGCTTGCTTCTTTGTAATTTTATCAGCTATTGATAGTGTTGTCGAATTGCTAGGCCCAAATTGTTTACACTTAGGGAGCTTGCAAGCTTCTGGAGCCTGTTATTTTGACCTTTGATGTTAATTTTTGATATTTTTCCATTTTAGCCTTGTGCTTAGAGATGGCCTCAAACTTATGTGTATATTGGCTACTTTCATTCTAGAATTTTACCTTTGTCTTGGGGAAATATGATTGGCTATCGTGACTAGTTATCCATGCTAACTCTGTAATCTTCATTTATTATTCAAGTCTATTTATTTATCTGTTGGGCATGTGTACAATTCAGATATCTATATAGCATATACTAGAAAAGAATGAGGTGGAAGCTCACAGCATCCAAATCCACATTCCAACCTTTCAGAATCCAGACATTCAGCAAAATTCTACGCGGCTTATACCCTATCGCAAATTCTCCCTCTCCCCCTTCTCACTCAGAGTATTCCGCTCTCAATCAATCTCTCTCTAACCCTTCTATGTCCTATGTTACATGGATCCTTCATTTTCGCTCAAGTACCCGTGCCGATGTGTCCAACACCCGTATCCATTTTGGACACTCGGATCCTCTAATTGTTATGATATTTACAGAAAGGAATATCAAATTAGCTAGAAAAGCTATATTTTGAGCATTTCACATGGACATGAAATAGCAAAAACATAATTTTCTTAACTCCTTGTTTAAATATATTTTTAAATATAATTCACGGTACATAATCTGACAAAACTATGCAATATATACTACACACAAGTGTTCATGACGTGTCCCCGTACCCATACCCAATTTGGGGACACACATCCCCGCATCCTTAGATTTAAGTTTAGGAAGGTCCGACGCTTGGACTTGCACCTGCACCTGCACCCAATACTTGCACCCGAGTCCATGTGATAGTCTATGTCACTTCATGTACTTCTCTTTCTCCAAAGTTCAAACCCTTCTCCTTTCACCGCCGTTCTCTTGCCTCTCCTTTGCTCATTTTTCTTTTTCTATAGCTCTCGTTTCCAGTCCTTCACCTCCCCATTCAACCAAAGATGTTCAAGTAATGCTCTCAGCTTCCTATGTACGATCGTAAGTCTAATTTCATTTCAATGCAGCAATTTTGGTCAGAATTTGAAGGATGACACCTCTATTTAATGTAGGAAACATGAAAATATTTAAATTTAGTCTTTTCATGCCCCTTCTTGATATATATAGGACCTTGAATATGAGTTCTGATTGTCTTCTGATTTGATTAGGGCTTTACCTACCCTGTTCATACTCATTTCCTGGAAAACGTTCTGGAAATGACTGGATACAAGTTGACCCCATACAATCAAATCGATGATTATGGTCAGGAAAAGACGTGGAAAATGAACAAACAAGCTCCAAGAAAGAGGAAGAGCCAACTCGCTTCAGCTGTTGAGGTGTAGAAACGTTGTTTGCAGCTACTTCCACAACACTACTGTATTTTCTGTGCTAATATATTCTTTTGGAAAACATAATTAGGATGCTCTCAAAGCTGCTGATTTTACGGATTTTGGCCCTGAGACACAAGAATCTTTGTCCTGTTGGAATCCTGATTCTATTGGTTTTAATCTCATTGAATACTTTCTATGCAATATATGCGAGAAAGAAACGCCTGGAGCTGTTTTAGTTTTTATGACGGGGTGGGATGACATAAGCTCCCTGAAGGATAAGCTTCAAGCTCATCCCATCTTGGGAGATACAAGCCGAGTTTTGTTGCTTGCATGTCATGGTTCTATGGCAAGTGCGGAGCAGGTAATTTTGACACATAATTGTTGTTTTGTTTTGGTTTAATTTGCATACGTATGCTACTCTCCGGAGTCTCCTCCCATTCATTTTTGGAATATTGTCGGTCAATCCTTCGCTATTAAATTAGGTACAAATTACAATGTTCTATTGGTATATTTGGTTGGCTTTGCTCATCAGTTGGGGTGTGAGGCATTTAATTGTGTTTCTTTTGTTCCAGTGCATGCTCTCTTCCCTTCTATCGTCGCTTAGGGATTCCTATTCTCTTGGTCTGTTATTGTTCAGATGAGATGATTATAGACAATCTCTATTTTTGCTGCTACACCTCATCTGACAAAGGCACATTCAATGAAGTTAACAGAACTGTCGGATGCTGAAATTTATGTGACTGCCCATCCTTCTCCAAGTATGATATTAAAAAGTGTGAAACTTCCTTGTAGGAGTCAAACCTGGGATACCCTACTGGTTCAAATTTTCCAAGTCATATATGCTGACATTCTTCTGGTACAAACAGTTGATCTACTCAAACTGTAGCCTATATACTTCCTGGTGCAGTGAGAGTCTGATATTCACTGGTAACATCCATGTGAAAAGCACGTTGTTTTCCGTTCGTATTGGTTGTTTTGTAAGTGGAGATGTTCCCATTCGGAAGTTTGCGCTACACTGCTTGACGCATTTCAAAATTAAGTAGCCGGACTACAAAAAATTTCCCATTTCATACCAGCATGTTTTTGATGCGTCCTTGCAACCATCAGCCCTCTTTCTCTCAGTAGCACTAGTGTAGTTGTACCGGCTCTTCCTGCTTTCATTAGTTCAAAATACTTGGTCAAAGTTTATTTAAAAGAGAACATCCATAAATCTGCTAGCTTGTGGTGTAGATTGTATCTACCTTATCTTCATTTGCCTTCATATCTACGTTGTGGTGAACTACAAAATGCCTCCCCTGAGTTTTTAGCTAAATACAGTCGGGAGCTCTTGTTTTGGAAACCACAAATTAACGAGCGTTTATGGATGAAACTGAATTACCACCATTCCCCTCTCTCTTAGAGAATGTTATAGGAGGAAAATCAAATTTCTGAAAGGTGGAAACCACGACACTAGATAATTGATGATTCCTGACACCTCTTCTGTAGTCTTTCTTCAAACTCAGGTGACCTCTAACCGGACCCATCTCCACTGATAGTCAACCGTTCTCCCCACCCCCAACCACTCCTCTTCTCGTCTTTTCTAGTTGTCCCCAACTAACACATCCCCCTTCACTACCACAACCACTCTTTCCTCTCTGTAGCCCCTTAAGAGTTCTCTACCACCATAACCTCCATTCTCCACTCCCTCCACCACCCCTCTTCCACATCATTTGTAACAACCCACCTCTTGTTGGCCTAATCATAGTTGTCAAAGGCGCGCCTAGGCGCAGTGAGGCGCACCCTTTGTGCTTGGCATAACCCTAGGCAAGGCCGCGAGGTGCCTTCAAAGAGGCCCAGCCTAGGGGCAGAGGCGACGAGACGACGAAAAGTAGCGCTTCTTTCAAATTGATCACAGCCCTAGTATTGGTTATCTACATATATTGTTGGGGCCGTTTCCTATCAACTTGCGCTTTTGGGACAATTAGTAACTTAACATGGTATTAGAGCTCTCGTTGCGAGAGGTCTTGGGTTCAAATCTCTCTATTTGTATTTTGTTTCTTCCTTTCGTATTCTGTTATGCTCTATATCTGAAAATGTGCATCTCCATGTGCAAGACAGGGTTGCACATGAGGGAGGGTGTTAGATAGCTTGATGTACATTGTTAGGCCCATTTCCTTACAGCGTAAGCTTTTGGGACAATTGGTTACTTAACAGATTCAACCAAAGACGTAGCCTGTCCTAACACGTCCCCACATGGTTCCACTCTGGCAACTCTTCATATGGGACCTGTCCAAGCACGTCTCCTTCTGGACCGCTCCACAATCCACATGACTGCATGAGTCATACCACTTGTTTGTATAAGCTCTGATACCATTTGTGAAACCAACCTCTTCTTGGCCTCGTAAGCTCTCTAACTAGCCTACCAATGTGGCCCAAAAGCTTAATTAACTTGTAGCTGTCATATCATACATCAGTTATTCATCTCTTTTCCTCCGAAATTGGGACAGTGGGATATTATGGCATCCGGTACCTCCCTGTCCTCAACCATAACCTCCACTAACTAGGGTTGTACATAGTCCGGTTTGGACCCGTTTTGTAGAAATTTAGGAACCGAACCATATCTAACGGTTCTAAAGAATTGAGACCCATAACGAGACTATTATACATATGGAACCAAACCACACCAAACCATTAGACCGGTCCGGTTTGGTTCGGTTTCCGATTCTAAACCATGTTAGCATTCAAAAATTGCCAAAACAATTGTCCACGAAGTTGTTGCAACTCCTTCATACATCTGTCACCTTTGTTGTATGGGCATCAGCCATGGTAGATCCACAAAGTTAAGAATAATAAAAAGGCAAACAGTAGCAGCATATTCGTCTTTTCTATTTCCCCCCAATATTTATCAAACTGAGTCTTCATTTTTGTTGCCATACCACCAATGTACACAAACACATTACTCAAGGATTCTGGAGCATTTTTCCATTCATTATTCGTATAGATGGCAAATGGCAGATGCAACTTAAAACTTAAAACGGACAAAATTATCAAATGTGTGTGGATATATAGGAGTATATATATTATATTACATACAGACCGGCTCGGTTCAAACCACGGTTCCTAATTATGAAACAGGGGACCGAGCCAAAATATCTGGTTCTCATTTTTTTAGAACCAGCACCAATCCATTAAACTATACAACCAATCCAAATAGACTGGTTCGGTCTGGTCAGTCCGGTTTCACGGTTTTTTTCGCTTTTCTTGTACACCCCTACCACTAACATCCCCGCACCCTTTCCTTTGATGCTTGCCCAAGAAAACTATTCTGTTTGCACAACCCAGACCATAAACACTAAACATTGTTATGCAAAAGCTACCGCCGCTCACTACCATCAAGATCTGTCCAGTGTGCAATCCTAAACAAATTTGCGAAAGAAAATCCCCACTCTCATTGCCGTCGTACTAAACCCAATGGCAATTAATGATCTATCGTGACACGGGGTAGTCTTGTGCTGTGGTCATCAGTGAGGGTGAGTACTTGTGGACAGGTTCTTGTGGGGACTAAAAAGTTAATCTTCTGGGCCTTCTGGCTGTGAAATAGGGAGATGAGAAAGGGGAAAGAAGGATTGCTGTCATGGTTGGTGGGTGTGGTTGAGATGAGGGACATTTCGATTAACTGTGGTCTAAGAGGGGTAGTCGATCAACGAAGGCCATGATAGTGGTGGCAAGAGGGAGGGAGGTCTATTTTTTCCAAATAAAGTGCTTTCTACTGATGCCGAGGATTGATTTGTAGTTGTCAAAAACCTCAAGGGAGGTATTTTGGTAATATGACCTATTTTTTTATTTCTTTATTTTATCGTAAGTGAGTTTGTTTTCTTCAGTTCATTCTGAATATTCGTTTGAGATTATGGAGAAAATTGCAAATAGCCATCCACCTTTTGTTACTCTTTGATATCCGTGTTGTATATGTACAGAGGTTGATATTTGAGGAGCCTGAAGATGGAGTGAGGAAAATAGTACTTGCTACTAATATCGCCGAGACGAGTATAACAATTAATGACGTTGTTTTTGTTATCGACTGCGGAAAGGCGAAGGAGTCATCGTATGATGCATTGAATAACACTCCTTGCTTGCTTCCGTCCTGGATTTCCAAGGTTTCTGCTCAACAAGTAAGTTTCCATTCTGATAGAAAATCTGTTAAGTAGCTGAAGGGGATTACTTGAGCAACTTTCTTTTTTGTCCTCCACCTCCGTTAATTTGTTTTGAACCTTCTTGTTCAGTCTTTTCTTACTCTCTGACGTAACTTTCAAACTGTCAGGTATTCATTCATTATAGGCAAAAAAGTTTTAATGAAAACTGTCGCGTGAACAGCCATATGCTCTTTTATAATGAAGACTGAACAGCCATATGCTCTTTTAATGAAGACTGAACAGCCATATGCTCTTTTATAATGTATGGAACACACTAGAATAAGTGATGTTTTGATATTATCTTTTGGGCCTCTTATTGAGAAGTAAAATAGTGTACTTTTGAACTGCCTTCAGTGGGTATCTGTTTCATTTACTATGGGCTTTTGCATCATTTTGGGTGTAGTAGTAGTTCACTTGCTATAGTTTATTAAGCAAGTACAAATTAGAATCCTTGTACTGGATTTTAATTTAATTTAACCGATAGATTTCATTTAGGAGCTCTAAGAGTAAAGTATACTCTGGGGACACAATTTGCTTAATCTGTGGGAAATAAGCAATCTCAAGCCAAGTCTAATACGAATGACAAAATACGAATGTGGATGGATGTCATTTCCATGATGGATTGCTGCTGATAATGCTTATATGCACCTCTAAAATGTTGTTCTAGTCTGCTTTGCTGATGAGTTACCTGATTAAAGTAGACTTGCTGTTAGTTTAGTGGAGTAGACAGAAAGCATTTGTTCTCATACTTTAGAAAGTGTAGTAAATTATTCAGACGTGTAGGCTGATTCTTGCAATGGCAGCTACTACTGTGAGCTTCAAGTTGTTTCCTTTTCTTTCCACTGAATGGTTGTAGTGTTTTGCACAAAATGGCGATGAGGGAAGAAATGAGGAAGAGAGGAGGAAGAACCCCATTATTGGGATGTTTGCTTCCTATATCATTGGATGGAGTTCTTTAATTTATCTGCATGTTGATTATGATTCTCAAAAGACTACAATGATACCAAACATTTGCAATGTTTACTTCCTGAATGCAAATTGATTGCCACTACTTGATGTTTAGTTTTAGTGGAATTTCCGTTATTTGCTGTGACATTTTTTACTAGTTCTGCGCAAGTCAATTAGTGCTAATAATTCCTTTTTCTTGTCTTTTCTTTTTTTGTTCATGTTGCCAAATAATTAGAGAAGAGGAAGAGCTGGCCGTGTTCAACCAGGAGAATGTTACCATCTTTATCCCAGATGTGTGTATGAAGCTTTTGCAGAATATCAGTTGCCAGAAATTTTAAGAACACCTTTGCAGTCCCTCTGTCTGCAAATAAAAAGTTTGAAACTTGGAAGCATTTCTGAGTTCCTATCTAGGGCGTTGCAATCACCAGAATTACTAGCGGTAATGCTCAATGAGATGGCAGCTTATAACTTCCATGTTACCGCGCATAATATTTACTAGCCAATAAAATTGTCATGTATAACACTTTGATATATTCCTTACTGCAGGTTCAAAATGCTATTGAATATTTAAAAGTCATTGGGGCTTTAGATGAGAATGAGAATTTGACTGTTCTAGGTGTGTAAATGTGTTTTGTCCTCTCTTCCATCATTTTTGCTACTTAAACATCTACGAAGTTTATGGTTTTCTGAGAAAATTTAACATCATGTTGTCTGGCCCTTGACAGGACGCTACTTGACAATGCTTCCGATGGAGCCCAAACTTGGGAAGATGCTAATACTTGGTGCCATATTTAATTGTCTGGATCCCGTACTGACTGTTGTTGCTGGTCTTAGTGTTCGAGATCCATTCCTAACACCAATGGACAAGAAGGATGTAAGTCGAGATCTCCATTTTGCGTTGTTAGACAGTAGGAAGTCGAGATCTCCATTTTGCGTTGTTAGACAGTAGGAATATGCAGTTTCTTGGTTAAGGTCAGGTTCAGAGTTCAATCTTTATAGATGCTCTTCATTGATTGCACCTGTTGCTATACTATCACAAATTTGAACTGAGTTTAGTTGACAATATTATGTTGCTTATATACATTTCTTCCAGCAATGATTTCTAACCATTCGGCATAGTGTCGTTTTTTGTTCTTCATCCCTCTTTCCTTCTTGATTGTAGCAATAACTTATTGAGAAGCAATTGTAGTTTTGGGTGTTGGAAAACCGGTCTTCAAAAAGTGCTGATGGCGTCGTCTCCATAGAAAAATCAGGAATAATAAATCACATTCGAGGCATGTTGTAATAACGCTTTCCTAAAGATAGTATTTGCCCCACCATAAGGTGTGCACAGGGTTAACAGCAAATTCGCCTTCAAGATACCACGAAAACAAACTCGAGGTTCTTTCTGACTGCGTTTGCACAAACGAAGACAGACATAATATCCGCTAAATGAGAATAAGAGAACCAAGAACTGATATTCAATTTCTCAAGACTAACTGAATATCAGTATGCCTAAAAATCTAGGAATAAAGTGTGTAGAGAGAGAGCAATTCGCTATGGAATTATATGCCTCTCGAATGACTTTACACAGGGCCTATTTATAGATTTGTAGGCACCCATTTGTGAAAAATCATGTCTTTAGTTAGTAGACACACATTAGAATGATCGTGTCTTTTCAAAAAACACTAATTAGGAAGGGCCATGCCTCTTGGAGGCATTGCCCATGTTTCATATCCCTTCCTAACAATCACATCAATTCTAAATAAACACATCCCAATCTAATGGGTGTTTTAACCATTCGATAAAGTCACAACTTATGTGAAAAGGTGTTGCAACCTTTCACATACCTCTCTTGACATCTTTTCAAAAAACCCCGAAATAAAAAATAATTTATTATTTTGAAAATCTCCAACATTGAGTTGATTGATTATTATAGCTAGGGGTTGTATTTGGTTTTGACTTGTTAGCTTTATTGGAGTTGGAGTTGTGATTGTTTTGAACCCTCGCTTCACCCGTCCTCTTCTTTAGCATTTCTTTAAGCTAATAGAATGTATTTAAGCTAATAGAATGTATTTGAGAGTTATAATATGGGAAAACATCATTTTGCCTATAGGAGTAGGGGTAAGTGGTATATGGAGTAAGTATGGTTGGAAAAAGTGCATAGTCAAGGTAACCAAAGTTTGGCATGTCCTTGATATAGTTCTTGATACAAATCAAAGGGGAGAGAGAACCAAAACCATTTTTTGCATGTATGAAGTCTGTGTTTTACAATGAGAGAGAGCAATGCTTAAATAGAAAAACCCAAGAAACCCGAATAATATAAAAAGACTAAACTATCATGAACATAAAAGATAAATAACGATAACCTTAGCGAAACCCTAATAACACAAAAGGACTAAACTACCCTGAACATAAAAGATAAATAACAATAAATTGAAACACTAAAATAAACCCTAAAATTATACTTCACACTCCTTCTCAAACTCAGGATGCTAACCCGGAGAGCATCGTGAGTTTGCCAAGGAGATAACAACTGCAAATCAACTACTGAGGTGGTGCTGAACAATGCAAAGCGGTGCGATGCCGAACATATGCAAATAGGAGGAAGAACCAATGCCGAACAAATGTCATCTAGATGCCAAATTACTGATGCAAACAATACCGGGAGAGAGAAGAGATGATGCAACTAATAGAAGAGGGAGAAACTGAAGGAGAAAAAGAGAGATCGACTGAGACGATCTCGAAGGGGCTGAAGAACCTTGGACGGAGAGTACCCAGGTGATCTCAGATGCAATCAGAAGTCGCCGGAGGCTGACGGAGCTCCGGCAATGCTGCTGCTGCTTGTTGTGCTGCGTGTTGCCACTGCCGCTGCTGATGCTGCGTTGCTACTGCTGTTCAAAGAAAGAGAGACAGAAAGGGAGTGCATATTTTGGTGCAGATTCATAGTGCCCGGCGGATGGCGGCGACGCTTAAGCTGCCCACCAGAGAATGAATTCCAACAGGCCTAGAACTAAGGCTCTGATACCACCATGATACAAATCAAAGGGGAGAACCAAAACCATTTTTTGCATTTTTTTTTGCATATATGAAGTCTGTTTTAATATAGAGAGCAATGCTTAAATAGAAAAACCCAAGAAACCCTAATAATACAAAAAGACTAAACTATCATGAATATAAAAGATAAATAGCGATAACCTTAGCGAAACCCTAATAACACAAAAGGACTAAACTACCATGAACATAAAAGATAAATAACAATAAACTGAAACCCGAAAATAAACCCTAAAATTATACTTCACAGTTCTCTCCAAAGCACAGGCTAATGACAAACTATTCTCTATTTCCCCCTCCCACGAGAAAGATGTGTTTTGGGACCCTGTGAGGGTCAATTTCAATGCACATCTTCTTTCCAAAGGAACCTCTTCACACCTTTGTTAGCTTCGAAGGAGGCTGTTGTATATTTCCTCATGTCTTCTCATCTACCATGTGTCATTAGGACATCCATGTGTCAGCCTACTTTGGGCTTGTGTCTGGTACATTTGTTGGATCCAACGAATGTACTCCAAAGGACCAAAAATGTTTCATGTGTGCTTCGGTGTAAGGCTCGACCAATTCAGGTTTAGCTTCTTCACACCGCTTGTAGTTGACAAATATATATGATCGCAGGATTAGGGTGTTTGTGCAACTTCATGTCGCTACAGGAATGCCATGGGCCTTGTTGCTTTGGCGGGCAGGACATAGGCATGCTGAACCACTAAGCACACACTGTGGGACTCTGGAAGTATTCAGAATATCCTGTATCCTGTCAAGAGACAGTCGTAACAGCCTAGTGTCTCTTCTAAAAGACTGGTGGCATTCTCGAACATTCAGTTAGGACTACGTGTTCACCAGTGTTCACCAGTGCACCTTCTGTATGGAGGCGGACTTACCTGTATATCAGGCATGGGAACTTCAAACTCCCTCTTTCCCAATTTGTTGGTCGCTCGTTCTGTTCTAATCGGACAAAACATTTACATAGTTTAGTTGGTAATATTTTTGATATGCAATGTGGATAGATCACATAGATCACAATTAATTTTATTAAATGTAATTTTCAAAAGCAGATAAAAATTATACATTAATAGATATAAGCAATGTAAAAGTGGCTCGAAGTCCCAAGAGGGACTAACAAATTGGGAGGAGGGAGTACATGAGATGGAGGCCTCCACTTTGAGCTCTGAACACTGTCCTTGCTGGGAGTTTTGATCTTTGATTCTCTCTCTCTCTCTCTCTCTCTCTCAGAGTTAGATTACTTATCTCTCCCACACACCACTTGAGTCTCGTGTTCTGTCACCTCCCCAATACCTCTGGCAACCTGGTACCTTTCTACAAACACCTTATAGAGACATGTCTTGTTTCTATAGAATTGTACTGAAATGTTTATCCGTGTGCTTTGGGTAATTTATTTTGAAATTTACGGCTGCAAAAGCATGACAATTCACTAAATCTTTGACTTGCCTATAAACCCTACCATCCTGAGTAAAAACTTCAAAATCTTCCTCGTAGAGTTCAGTCCAAACTTTATTTGTTGTGTGGCTTTAGCACTCTTGTTCTCCTGTGGTACAATAGTGATTACCTTCTTCTCAGTGAACTTTACTCTCTGGAAAAGGTAATATTTTTCTGTTTGGGCAAACAGGTCTTTGGCCTTTAGGGGGTAATGACGCCATAAAATATGGGAGAAGTAAATATTGGAAATGTGCAATGCCAGGCTAACTTTAAACTTTTAATGAAATAATTGGAAGTGACTAATGTGTACCTTTGCTAAGTTCTTGTTCTTATCTATGAAGATGAAGTAATTGGGCATGACTGTTTTGTAGGTTCGCTGCTTGTGGGCATTTTCTTCTTTTTCCATAGGCTTGTTCATCTTTTATGATGGTAGTGGTGGGAAAGGGGTATGAGGGGAAGGGTGCTCGTTGGAGAGGGTATTAGGTGGGTTGGAGTAGAATGGGTGGTGGGATCTGAGGATTGGTACTATTTTTGAGAAGTAGGGATCATCCATTTGGGTGGCATACACTATAGTACAATTGCGGCTCTAGGAATTCTTAGAAGGGTGCTCAAACATACTTAAATTCTAATACTTCTAGAAGCCACAACTATGTGTAACCAGAAATTTACCCACTAATATCAAGAATGCCACCCAAAAACAGCAAGGTATATAGGATATTACAATTGACCTCGACGAGTTTTCAAAATTTCAAATTGTTGCATTGTAGCCTTATTATTATTATTATTATTATTTTTTGTGTGTTTTGTTATGGGATATAATTGGGCTGTTCAAATTGGATTGAATTGTGGGCTAATTTTTTGGTGCGAATTTTCAACTATTTTTAGGCTGGGTGTTCAAGAAAGGGCTAAACTAAATAACTACATGTATTCTAATTTTTTTGGGGGGGTGTTCAAGTGAATACCTTGGCTCATGTGTGCAGCCACCCCTGCAATAGTAAAGTGGCATCTAATTATCCTTTTCGAGTGCATTTCCGAAAAGTTGCATCTAATTTGTGGGTCTTCCTTTTTACAGCTGGCAGAAGCAGCAAAAGCACAATTTTCTCGTGATTATAGTGACCACCTTGCTCTTGTCCGGGCCTATGAGGGCTGGAAAGATGCTGAAAGAGACTTAGCTGGTTATGAATACTGCTGGAAGAATTTTCTCTCTGCACAATCAATGAAAGCTATCGATGCTTTGAGAAGGGAGTTCTACTCCTTGCTCAGGGATACTGGCCTTGTTGATAGCACCACAACTACCTGCAATTCATGGAGTTATGATATGCATCTCCTTCGTGCAGTTATTTGCTATGGCCTGTACCCAGGAATTTGTTCTGTTGTGGTAAGCCAATGGCATCCATATCTGCTGTAGAGTTTGTTTTCTTCTACTGAGTTTAAAACTAGTTTTAAGTCTTATAGTGGAACTATGTGATGGCTGATATCCCTAACTCATCCCCTCGAATCATTTTCTACTACACTGGTAAATGTGCGTCTGTTCTAGCTGTTTATGAAAAATCCCTGGCGAAACTCTAGTTTTACTTAATCAAAAGTTTGGATGGAATTATTGAGCAGGATCCCCCTTTTTTGTTAATGTACATGAACCAAATCTAGATTCTAGAGGCCTGTGCACAATATTTCGTTCCTTCTACTTGTTTAATCTTTGTGAGTGACTGCTGATGTAAATGCATTTACAGCACAATGAAAAGTCATACTCTTTGAAAACAATGGAGGATGGTCAGGTGCTTCTGTACTCGGTAAGTTTCTTTTCTATTAAAACTCTTGAAATTTATTTGAATTAGCAATTTCTTCTCAATATGTACTAAAAAATGTTAACTAGGGTATTCTGATTCATTCTGCTGTTATCTCATGCCCTACCCTTATTTTCTACTAGAACTCTGTTAATGCTCGGGACTCTAAGATTCCGTACCCATGGCTGGTTTTCAATGAGAAGATCAAAGTGAATTCTGTTTTTCTCCGGGATTCAACAGCTGTTTCCGATTCAGCGCTTCTCCTATTTGGTGGAAGCATTTCGAGAGGGGATACTGTAAGCTTCTTTTTCCTTTATAATTCTCCCCTTTTCTCACGTTCTTTCCAGAGTAGATATTCACCCAAATGTTAAAAAAAATAAAATTTGTTGACGCTTTTTATTGATTCAGTGAAATCATTGAACTAATTTTACAGGATGGGCACTTAAAAATGTTAGGAGGGTACTTGGAGTTCTTCATGAAACCTGCCATAGCGGAAATGTACCAAAGCTTAAGGAAAGAGCTTGAGGAGTTAATTCAAAACAAAGTAAGTGATGCCTTTAAGAAAAGCCACCTGCTCAGAAGTTCTTCTATTTACAACCAGAAGCCACTTGTTCAGAAGTTTTTTTCTATTCCCATTGGTTGTGCTGTTGTCGCGTTGTTGCATAGTTAACAGTGAAATTTGAACCCTTCTCTTCTGCCTACTTGTAGTGAAATTCGTACTCTGCATGCATGGTTATCCTAACTCGCGTTATACAAATTCTAAATGCAGCTGCTCAATCCTAGAATGGCAATCAGCCATCACGAGCTTCTCTCAGCTGTAAGGTTACTAATCTCAGAAGATCAATGTGATGGAAAATTTGTGTTCAACCGTCAGGTGCTACAACAGCCATCAGTGACAGCACTAGCAACACGTCCAGCAGTGGTATCAAGAATAGAGAGTGGCCCAGGGGGTGATAATTCAAAGAGCCAGCTCCAAACTTTGCTTACGCGGGCAGGTCATGCTGCACCCACCTACAAGACAAAGCAACTAAATAACAACCAGTTTCGAGCCACTGTGGAGTTTAAGGGAATGCAGATCATGGGTCGACCTTGTAACAACAAGAAACAAGCTGAAAAAGATGCGGCTGCTGAGGCTCTCGAATGTCTTATGGGGGGAACCCATCGAGGCCATGATTACATTGAGAACATGTCGATGATGCTCAAGAAGAGCAAGAAGGATCATAGTGGATGAGCAGACAGAATCATGTGAACTTATAGTTTTGGGGGTGGGTTTTTGGAAGCAGTCTCAGTTGGCAATTACTCCGTACTACTCAAACGTACCCAAACCTCCTTTTGCAATCAGATTCATACAGAATTGCCAAGAAACTAGGAGACAGATATTCGAGTGGTTTGAAGTGTGTTTGTGTGCTTCTGCTCCCGAAACTACATCGAAAATTAAAGAACAGTTGCAGAATAGCCTCTTCTGGAGTCCGAAGCAAGGCAGTTGGTGACTTGAAGTGTGTAGGGGAGGCAAATGAAGCAGCACTGAATGCAGTTGAGAGTTTAACATATTATTGGTTTTCCATCTTCTTTTCGTGGTCAGTATCACATTGATCCATACTTCTCTCTGGGTGTATATATGTAATATGATAACATTTAAGCTCCACTAGAATGCAATAAAGTTCTTTAGGACCTTCAGTGTGCACAATCTCTCTCATGGACTGCTTTGGCATTGTGGGATCATATTGGACTAGGGTTCATGTAATGCTTGTGCTTCTAGGTTGTAATTCGGTTTAGTGTCGCGTCTTGGCTGCTATTATGGGGATAGAATCTCCTAGTCTATTGGCTGTACTTTTTCTCAAGAATGTCTTTAAGCTGCGTAAAACGATTCATGGATATCCAAAAATGTCGTTAAAGTTATTCGGAGCAATAAGTCCAGTCTCAAAGCATTTTTGCAATCCAGTTGGAAGTCCGGTTGTTTGGGCGGTGGACCGGCCTTGCATTCGATTGAGTTCCAGAAAGGTCTCAGGTTGGTTTAAGCTACGGTTTTCTCAAATTACTTGCTAAAAACATAAATTAATTTCATAAAAGGGTTTGATCAATATAGCTTCCAGTTTGGATTAGGCCTTCAAAATAGATACCATCTTTGATTTGAACCAACACCCACTAAACTACAACAATGTTAGTAAAAGATTGAGGAGCCAGAGGACATCCTCCTCTAGAATATAGGTAACCCAACGCAGCGGGACCGTAGTACGGGCAGAGGCATTTTGGCACCGGCATTGAGCTCAAGTTCGAGCGATATTAGGATTGACATTCTCATTATGGGGCATAATAAGACATCTATTTATAGAAGAACAACAACTAATGAATAAGGGTTTGAAAATCATAATGAAACATGGATTTAGTGGGCGTTTGTCAAAAATTATTTTGACAGCTTTTTAGATTCTAGCTTTCAAAAATAAGTTTAGAAGGTTTGTTAAAAATTCTGCAGACTTGATTTTTAGAATCTATAGATTCTGAGTGAAAAAGGAAAGAAAATCTCAAAATTCCAAAGTTGGGTTTGGGTAGCTTTTGGGATTCTGCAACACAAATTATCAGAAAGGGAATAAAATTTCATAATCCCACAGCTACAACAAACATCAAACATGTTTCCTAATTTCTACTAAAATCCGAAATAAAAAAGCTGCAGCAGAATCCAAAGCTAGAAGCCTAGAATCTAAAATTTGTACCAACAGCTACATCAAACACGCCCTTATTATGGCAGTCCTCTAATCACTCATGCATGTGGACCAAAAATTCAAAAACAAATGTAGAAATAGGCCTCCATTTGTGTCACCATGTTATTAATAATCACATCATCTAATTCCCGTGCAAAACAAACATGCACATAGGATTGACCTCCTCATTACTAATTCCTTCTCATTATCAATCTAATCAATTCTAATCCCATCTCATTATCAATAGCACCATATCTACCAGATCACCTATACCCAAATCCCCCTATTCCTCTGTTGCAGGGGGAGTTTATGCCGTTTGATGATAAATTTTATTTTAGTGTTTTAAAAATTTACGTGTGATCCAACGACCCAAACCTCCCTGTAACAGAGGAACAAAGCGATTTGGGAACAGATGATCTGGTTCCATCAAATGAGGCCTCAATGTCTATCCAGCTCATTGGTATATTTCCATGGGCTTTATATTGTCAAATGATAAAAAGCATTTTATTCCTAGATTGACTTTGTCACAGCTGTTGCTGCTAAGGTAGGCATATGATGCCTTCCCAAAGTGATTTTGCCACTTATCTAAAGAATTCCAACGAAAAAGCTCCTTTGAGAAGTAATATTACATCTTGGGTGCATGGTTGGCTTCACCTCTAATTCTTCAGTGAATCTTTCATAGTTTTTTGGACCATGCACCTCTTGGAATTCATGATGTATTATCTCCAAAAAAAAATACAAAAAAATACAAAAAACAAGCACCAACACCGGTAACGTTTACACGTATTTCTGTTATTTATACGTGAAAGTGTACAGAGAAACGTCGTGTCAAAGTGAACAAATATTTCCTTCTCCATGAAGGAAAGGCTGAAGGAAATATTTCCTCAATTTTTGTGTAAGATAACATAAATTTTCTTTTTTTTTTTTTTTTTTTTTTTTAATAAAAGGGTTTTTTTTTTTTTCGGCATTGCAAGCTCCCTTAGGCGTGATCATCGGGCTCCCGGTCTACCCGTAAAATGTCTGTTCGGCCATTACTTATCTTGTCCAGAGGACACTCACCTTTGACGGACTGTCACTACAAACACCACTTTGGTATAAGATGGCAAAGGATCTTAAGCGAGCTTTACTACCTGCACTACCTAGCCACCACCAAAGGAAGCAGATGGGGAGCGCAGGTTTCGAACTCTAGATGTGGAGGGAGAGAATCTATTCCACTCACCTTTGTCATCTTGGCAATTAAACCACCTCGGTGGTAATTTCTATCACCCCATGTCACTACCTCTATTCAAATGAATTGGATAATCCGAAGGGGTTGGCGTGATGGTCTGAACTTAGGACTTAAGATTTACTTTTTCTTAAGGTCTCATGTTCGAAACTTTTTAGATACTATTAATTACTCTTTTGGTTTCAACCCATGCGGAGAGCTTTGTTTTGATTTTAATTAGGCTCCTAGCAAGTAGCAGCATGGGATTGAGCCCTATGATTAGTTGAGGTGTATTTAAACCGGTCCAAACTGTTGAATTATAAAAAAAAATCGGATGATACTTTTGTGTATATATATGTGTCCAGGTTCCTCGATGTTCGACATCGTTTATTATTAGGTAAATAATGTTGAAAGGATAGGGAATATGAATCTTGCCCATATGGGTTTGAGACATGTAGGGGATGTGGTCTGTCCCCTCCTGTTTTCAATGTTTAGAGAAAATAAAACTTCACCTTCTTTGATTATAGTAAGAGATTTTGTTGGACATTAGAGGGAAAACTTCAGGTCTTTCTTATCAACTGTATCAGGTATGGGGTGATATTGAAACACATTCTTGTCTGCATATCCAGAGACGGAGCGAGAATTTTACCATTGTGGTGGTGAAAATATATACTTAAAAAATAAAATGAATATTCACCCACTTTATGAAAAATTATAGTAATAACATAAAAATCTAGTGGTGGCGAGTCTATAACTCGGGGGTAAAAACTTATTTTCTATGTAATAATTGTATTTTTTGAAAACCTTGTACTTGTGCGAATCCATCTTCATTGTCAACCTTAATTATCTCTTTGCTCCAACATGATTGTCTTGAAAAGATAATTACCCTCTCTCGTGATTAATTACATTACTCATCGGTTAAAAAAAAAGGTCGTTCTTTACAAAAAGACGTACAATAATTGAATAAAAAAATGAAGTAAAATTTCTAAATATTCTTGATACCAAATTAAATGTCTCAATGAATTCTTTAAGTTGGTGTAAAAAAACTTTAAAAAAATTTGGATGGAAGTATTTCATTTTTTGTTTTAAAATTGCGCGTTTATTCATGGTGGACTAACGTTTTAGAATGGAGGGCTTCTTTAAAATGAGATCCATTTCGGTATATATATATAAAAAAAAAAGGGTTTCTGTTGTCTGGGTAATCCAAAACCCAACCTGTGATGCAGTGTGTAGGAAAAAGTAACGGCCAAACTTAGGGCATCCTCACTGTTGCAAAACTGACCCTAAAAGTTTCTTTAATTGAATTGAGTCAATAGTCAGAGTAAAGTTAAGGGACCCCTATATCATTTTGGTGGAGTGCATGTACATGTATGTGGATTCTTTGGAGGGGGGGAACTCACCAACTCAGAGGGTTCATTTGATTTTCAAATTAATGAGCTAGGTAGTATTTTAGAAGGCCTTGGGGCACCAATTTTTTTTTTTTTTTTTATAATATTTGTGATTCCCATTGAAATATCACCCATAACAACTACACAAAAGAGAGAAGCAAAGTCATACATTATGATTTACATGCATTGAACGACTCCGAACATACAGGGTTAGTCCAAGGGTTTTCAGTTTTTAGTGTCTCAGGTCTAATCTATAAATTGCCCCCTTAAGAGTAAATACTTAAGCAATTTTTACAGCAACAATCACAATTTTTACAACAGTCGAGGCTGGCAAAGCGTTAAAGTCGAAGTCAAAATCTGGGGATTGGCCGATTGGAGTAAATCGTAATGAGTCCTATTCCTAAATTGGGTTATTTTATTTTATTTTATTTAGTTGAATTTTTATTTTATTGTGAGTCTTATATTGGGCCTTTAAGCCTAATAGATCAGTTGTAAAAGTTAATTTGTTATATGTTTTATTTTAGGCCTTTAGACCGAATTGAATTTTTTTGTTTAGGCCCTTTTTTAAAATCAGATTGGGCCTTTTTTGTTTTTCCTATTAGGCTATAAAAACCCATACTCAAGCCTAATACTTAAAATTATGGCGGTGCCCCTGTTTTTTTGAACGACCAAGGCCCAAGCCTCTTGGGCGTAGAGTTGGGCCGACCTTGCGAACATATTGTATTTTAAAATAGTGTTCATTTAGTGCTTTAGAGCACCGCCACGGCGCCACATGGGGCTTTCACCACCCCACGTGCACTTGGAGCTCAAATATTTAACTATTAGTTACTCGTGAATGTGTGACGGTGGAGATCCTTGGTCACGAGGGCATCCACCACCATTCAATCACGTAAGGCTTAAGGGGTGTTTCACTGATTTTTCACGGTTTTATATGTGATGTGTTATGAGAGAATGATCTGTCTCGGTGTTTGAAATTTTTTTTTTTGTTAATGGAACACCTCCTTATACAATAATCTTGTACCACGTGTGTGAATGTTTTGAATGGTAGCACTGCTCCAGGAGCATTTTCCTATGTAACCCTAAAATTCAAGACTTTAATGTTGCTTTTGTTTTTTGAAAGATCAAAGGACAGGTAATATACCGTTCAAAAAAAATAAAATAAAATAAAGACAGGTAATACTACAGTTAAAAAACAAGTACATAGAGGTAAATGTAATGTGAAAAGTAGTATGAAGCAATTAAGAGCATCAATATGTGGCTTAACAATTTAGCTTTAAAGTTAAAGTCGAGAGTAAACTCCTCCAAAACCTCAAAATCAGACTCACCAAATAAATTTATCAATTTGAAGATTTCTTAACTTTGCTACAGTAACTTAACAAACTTGGTGACCTACTGTTCACTCACCAAAAGAGGAGGAGGGAGAGAAGAGTAAAAGTTTGAATAGGGAGTCTGATTCTGTGAGTTTTTGATAAAGTGACTTGCTAAAGTTTGAATAGAGAATCTGATTTTGTGAATTTTTAAAAAAGTGACTTCCTAAATTATAAAAAAGTGTTTTTGAAGTTAAATTTGGTATTTTTTTTAGTGTGTCAGATAAGAATGCCCTAAGGTCGCATGAATATGCAATAACTTATCCTCTCCTAAAGTAGGATGAGGTAGCAGGGGCAGCCCCACAGCCCCCAGAACATAGTAAATGTTGAACTGCAGGTGTTTTTATTAATTGCAGGATGAGATTTCCCATTGGTTGACCAGTATTGTTTCTTTGTCGGTTCAATTTCTTGTTTGAAAATTAAGGGTGATTTTATCAAATGAGGAGGAGAGTTGATAAAATCCCATCTTTTTTGCATTCAAAAAGCTGAGATTTTATCAACCTTCCTTTTCATTTGATAAAATCAAGAGGTGATTTTTATCAAATTTTGATAAACTCTTTTCGAAAAGAGATTCGGCCTGGTTTGGGTAAATTGAAAAAACAGGTTTTTTGGGTTTTTTTGGTTTTGTCCTTATTCGAATTTTTTTTGCATTTATTAGTTTTCGGACGATTTTTTTGTGGTTTCTTGGCTTGTCTCGACGAGAGCAATCTAAAAAGTATAAAATTATTAGTCAAACAATATCTTCCTTCCCCAGCAACCAAAAGCACTATAGCTATTACTCTCTGTCATAGATATTTACCTCATTTTATTATTATTATATATATAGTAATAATAATAATATAGCTACAGAGTAAGAAGTATTTTGGCGTTTGTTAGTATTGCATTAATATTTGGAATATTATTGGTTCGTCTCGACGAAAAGAATCCCAAAAGGTAAAAGATTATGATTAAAACTTTCAAATTTTTGAATAAGATCGGAAAAAGTGTAAAAAAAACTGTCTTTTTTACTTAATTTTGTCTTTATATTCAAAAAAAAATTTAAACTTCGATCATAATTTTTAAACTTTTTGAATTCCTCTTGCCCAGACGAATCAATAATACTCAAAAAGTTGATGCAAAACTAAAAAATGCGAAAAAAATCAAATAAAGACGAAAAATAAGTCAACTAATTTTTTAGGCCAAAACATGTTTAATTCCTCAAAAAAAATCAAGAAAAAAGAAAACAAAAAACTTATATATTACGCTTGCCTAATTCCTTAGGCGTGATTTTAGTGTTTCATAATCTTGGTCCTCATCTTTGCTCAAAGCCAGTTAAGCTACAAGTTCTAGGATACTTTGATTCAAGGCCCAGTCAATTTGACATGGGCATTCAAGTTATAATGTTTCATAGTCTTGGTCCTCATCTTTGCTCAAGGCCAGTTCAGCTGCAAGTTCTACATTCTTCTCGTTCTACCAAAATCAAGAATCAGAAACACGAGCATCAACCTCGTGCTATGGTGCTATGCACGAGGCCCTGTACCTAGTACTCCTATATACGTGGGACAATAAAAAATTGGCAAACAAAATAGACCATTCAAATTAAGAGTTTGGATCTAGTCAGGGATCCCTAAGTCCGAGATTCATAGTTTCGGATCAAATTTTAATGATTCGAACAATCCAATGTGTTTAAAACGTGTTTTCAAGGGTCCCCGCGATAAATCATCCAAAAAAAGTATTGGTGAAGAGGTAAACAACAGATACTAGACTCGGAAGTTATAATTAACCAATATGGGACAAACTCTAACACTCCCCCGCATTTGTAACCTCTGACCTGCACGTGAATAGGTAAACAACAGATCCACAATAATGGGATCACAACGAAATATGGTGCACTTATGGCACAAACAACGGTAAAATAACTAAGAGAGTCTTGTCCAAAATCATCCGAAAGCCTAGCTCTGATACCATGTGAAAACTTTATAGCCATCTTAAAGCCAATTGCCAATGAGTGGAGAGTATCCCTCATGTTATTAAGTGATCACCCATTCCATACCCAAGCAATGTGGGATTGTATTACTTAACATCCCCCTCACGTGTAGCCACATTTGAAGTCTGTCACGTGTAGCCTCTTTTTGGGTCTATCATCGTGTAACCTTTTTGATGGATCTATCATCGTGGGGTGTAGATTGAGAATTTTTTAAATGTGGGGTAGAATGGGCCCTACTCTGATACCATGCGGAAACTTTATATCCGTCTTAGAGCCAATTGGTGTTAGGAAGAGCTTCAATTAAGTCTTTTATGACATTCAATATCGCACATGATGACGCTCTTGCGACTCAAACCTATGACCTCCTGGCTCTGATACCATGTTAAAGCATCCAACTCAATCAATTGGCTATGAGTGGAGAGGCCGCTCATGCTCATATATTAGACTCGGAGGTTATAAGTAATCAATGTGAAACAAACTCTAACTAAAACATAACTTATATTATGGCAGCTGATAATGCCCTGGCAGCTTTGCTTTTTGTCACGACCATCATGCCTTTTTGACACTTTACAGTCAAAGAAGGGAGTAAATAAAAGAATCCCTCGAGGGCAGCATTCACAGACTTCTTACTTCTTAGATAGTAGAAATGAAAACAACTTTCGGATCAGGGATAATAAATAAAATGGAAAAAGATGAAATCTTATATCGAAGCGACTTCTGGCATCCTATCTCACTAATAGGTACAAAAATCTGAAGTATTAAATTTATTCATTTTCCTACTTTACCTTTTATATATTCATACTGGAATGCAAAAATCAAATCAATAAAAAAAAAAAGTATAGTCATCCAAATAAAAATCATACACACAAAACTGACAAGATGGCTCAAGGATGATGGGAGTGCAGGTTGTGTAGTGGTGGTAGTGGTTATGGAGTGGTGGCATTTGGTGGTTCGAGTGGTGGAATGGTGATGTGGTGGTGTAGGCGGTGGAAGAGTGTTTATGGTAGTGGTGGAGTGGTGATGGAAGTGGTAGAGTAATGGTGGTATCTATAGTATCGGTGGTAGTGACGGTGGTGGTGGTAGTGGTAAGAGTGGTGGTGGTATAGTGGTGGGGTGGTGACATCGTGGTGGTAGGAGTGAAAGTGGTGGTGGTAGTGGAGTGATAGTGGGAGTGGTGGTGGTATAATGGTAGTAATGGTGGTGGTAGTGGGTGGTGGTGGTAGTGGCGAAGTGGTGGTTGTGGCGTGAGTGGTGGTAGTGGCGGTGGTGATGGTTGTGGTGGGAGTGGCATAATGGTTACAGGATGGTGGTGGTGGTGGTGTTGGTGGAGTGGCGGTAAGAGTGGTAGTGAAGATGGCAGAAGAGTATATGTGGTACTGGTAATGGTAGTAGAGTAATGGTAGTGTCTATAGTATTGGTGGCGGAGATGGTGGTGATTGTAGAGTTGTGGAGAACTAGAGATGGTGGTGGTAAACTGGTGGCGGCGACGACGACAATTATAGTAGCGGTTTTTTACAGTAGTGGTGAAGGAGAAAAGAGTTGAATGAAAACACATACAAATTCAACCAAAATTAAGTACCTCAAGACTACTTAATTTTTATCTACTTTTACGTTTATATTTGAAGAGGCACTTAATATTTTGAGTAATATAAAATGTAGTTATCAAATATACTCCCTCTGTTCCTAAAAAATGAAAGAATATGTACTTCCGTCTCACTCTCTCTCTTACCATTTTGAAATAAAAAAAATGACGTGCTTCCGTGTATTGTTTTTCGATTTTTTTTGCATCAAATTAAAGTACTACTCGTGTATTTTAATTCGGTGTGAAAAATTCAAAAAATGATACACAGAAACACTTAATTTTTTTATTTGAAAAATGACATAATTTGTTGTAGTGAATACTTATGTAGGAACGGAGAGAATACTTACTTAATTCATTTTTTTTAAAGTATTGAATCTATGTTATCAAAGACTTTCGAGTTTTAGAGCATAGTTGAAAATGCTCTATAGAAGCAATGAAGCATATCCCCCTGGACCCCCCACATTAATACCCCTGAAATTAAAGAATATGTACTTTATGTAGGACCATGATACAGCAATAAACCTTGTCATTTCTCCCCTGTACGTCTCTGTATCTAAAACACACACCTTCAAATTTCGCTTTGACCGTCGTACACACTACTCTGAGTCACAGTCTCTCTCTCTCTCTCTCACTCTCTCACATCATCATCACCATCTGCGTTGTTGCCGCTGTTGCAGAGGAACTTCACTCTCTCTCCACTTGTCCTCCTCTGCCACCGCAAAGTAAAATTACTTTTACTAGTTTTTAGCACTGATTACAGTATATATCTTCTCATCCTTGCTTGTCAATCTCTCGTTTTTCTGCGAATCAATTTCTCGACTCTGTCTATCCGATCTGACGGTCACGATCTCCTCTTCACTCAATCGCACGGCTCCCCCTCGCCTGTGTCAGCTCTTCTCTACGTAAGTACGCCCTAAAATTACGTGCACTTTCTATTAAGCTCCCTCTCTAATAAACCTCTCTCTCTCTCTACACGTATGTGTGTGTACATACATATACATATATATGCCTAGAAATAGTTGTATGTTTCGGTCACCCATCGCGACAGATTAAACTCCGTTCTTCTCAGACGCTGTATGTTTATTTATTTGTTTCCCAATAGTCCTTTTTTTTTTTTTTTTTTCTTGGGTGGGTTTGTTGCATTTGTTAATTGGAGAACTTTTTCTTTGACAAAACAGTTCAGTTTTAACTTGATTTGTACTTTTTTGTGCAAAAGAGAGTAATTTGAGTCATCCTAACCACCGCCGATATTCATTTGTTAATTGGAGAATTTTATTTTTACAAAACAGTACTGTGTTAGTATGTTCTTGATGTTGTACTCTTTGTGCAAAAGAGATATATGAGATGGGTCTCAATAACTACCGCACATGTGCATGTTGTACTCTTTGTGCAGAAGACAGATAATTTGGGCACTCCGCACATATGATACCCACTGCACATATGCAAACGGTATATAAGTTCGAATTTCAAAGGCATTTCACAAATATCAAAAGATTTTCGAGGACTGATATTTGTTTTTCCTAGATATATTCACCGTTTGACGGCTGTGTTAGCATTTTCCATTTAGTTTTACCGGTTCCCCCTTCGATGTAAGTTTTTGAATGCTGTTCTTAAATAAAAATAGGTTCTTGGTTTTTTTGTTGTTGTTGTTTTCTTTAATTTCTAGTTGCATGCAATGGACTAATCCTTCCAAGATTTTAATTCCATGCTGTTTTCTAGTGCAATTGCCTTCGATATCTATGACTAATTGATATCTACAGTGCTTATGAACTCCCTGGTCTTCACCTATTAGATGATTGCCTTTTGTTATTAGCAGAAATATGTTGTGTAGAGGATGATTTCATCCTTTTCTCGATTCGGATATATACTGTATTTTTTTGGGTAAGCGTTTACTTGGCCCGTCGTCGTCATCATCATCATCATCATCCTTTGCATTGTAGCCTGTAGGCCTGGTGTCTAGTTTATGGAATTTGTAGAAGCTTAATTGGATCACATGTACGTGAACTACATGGTTGCCAGGTCTCAATGAAATCTATGTCGATTACTAATGTCTTTGTATAAGCGGGTTTCCGGGCTGGTTTGCGCAGACTAATCTCGGGGCCCTGAAGTTAAAGACAGAAAATCCCAATGGCCCCAAGGTTTGGAATGTTTGGTCTTTGTGAGATTCGACCTTGTGACCTCTTAGGGAAAGCCTTTTAGTTGTCTTCTCATATCACTTGGTATTTGTAAACTTGTTATATGCAATTGCTATTTTCGAGTTTAGTTTTCAGATTAATGGCCTAAAATTGCATGGTGCCCGTTTGTAAAACAGACGGGTGGGAATTTATTTAGAAGCAGATTCCTTCGATGCTAGCTTGTGGAAATTTGAGTGGGTCATAAGAATAACCAGAAAACTTTGTTTTTTGTCAATCACAGGGAGGTCCTATGTTTATTTGTTTGTTTAAATAACCATGTTTGGTTCCCAACACAAATTAGTCTTTAGTTTCCCTTTCCTATTCGTTGTGTAGACAATCAGAATGCATTCTGCTTATTTGAATTGGTTGTATTTCCAGTTTGGTGGTGTTGGTAATAAGCCAACGTGCCACAAGGTGAAAAACAAAAACTGGTGCCATAGTCCGCTTATGTTAACTGGCTTGTTAATAGTCGAGCTGTTGGCTGTGACTTCTATGTAATCTCTCATGTGGTAACTAATGGATTTAAAAAATGATGTTTTATTCTTCACCTCCCCACTGTAACATTATTCATCTCATGTGTATTGATTTCTATGATGTTGGATGACTGATAATTTTGGTTTTGTGTCTTTTGTCTTATCTTGTTTGTGTTTCATAAGAATCATAACCAGCAACTACAAGTCTCATTGTCTTACACTCTGCAGCGCGCAGGTGGCATCTATAAGACAAGGGGGTGATGGATGTTAGTGGTGATAGGAGACATCGGAGAAAGAATCGTACTGCTCAGGAAAATGGTGACATTGGTCCATTAGCTGCTGATGATGATCTGGATCCGTGGACTGCATGGGCATACAAACCTCGTACCATTACATTCTTGCTTGTTGGTGCATGCTTTCTCATGTGAGTTAATTGTCCTGCAAGCTGTGATTGTTCATAAATTTTCCCAATTACACAGTTGTTCACCACTTGTTAGATGGATTTAATAAGAATTTCTCCTTTTCTGTATGTGTTAAATTGTGTGGTTGTGGAAAGTTCTAGTTCTAACTGTTGAGTGGCTAAAATTGTGTGAAGCTCTGAATTTTGGTTGAATAGCAGAATGATAAGGTTCGCCAATGAAACCACTATTTCTTGCCTGCAAATCGAAACTTGATCACCTATTTGACCTTTCAAAAAGAATACTCTTCAGATAGTGTTTGTTTTCAACTTCATGTTTATGATTATATTTTCATATGACCATAGATATAAATTTATTATTTTGATCAAGTCTCCATTTCTGTTTAGATGTATGCTATGGGATTATGGCCTTCTGAATATGAACATAATTGAGTGGATGAACTTACATTATTAAATATCAATATGATCATGTTAATCTGTACTGCAGTAACCTGGCTTGTTAAACCTTGTTTCTTGGGCTCATAACAAAAATGTTGCCCTTGGCCCTACTCATCAGAATCATGTAGTATGCTAATGCGTATAGATATTGAGTTCTTTATCTGGTGAGGCAGTCCCTTCTATGCTTTTCTGCTTTTGATCTTGCTTCATAATAGTGTTCATTGCATAGCCGATACTGGCTAGATCGACAAAATTCATTGTGGACCTAAAATTTTGGCCCACTTCAGCAGCTACTATGCCGAGCATAGAGCTAGGTAGTCTGCACAAATAGTGTCCGCCAATGGAAGAAGTGAAGAACTATGGTATCCTTTCAATTGCATTATGTTGCATAATTATGTTGGATTCTTTGCATGGATATGGGCTTTGCCTATATTGGAGTTTTCTTGGTAGTTTGTTAAACAAGGCTTAAGTTGTTTTTTATTTTTATTTTGTCCAATTGTTTTGGTTTATTTATCTGCACGGGCTTTCCAGTTGGGCTAGTGGGGCTCTTGATCCTCAAAGTAGTTCATCCGGTGATGTTGTTACTTCCGTGAAAAGGTTCGTTCTAGTTTATATGTATTACTTCTGCTATTTTAGTTCTCCACAAGTTACAAAATGCCTTAACGGGTGCTGTGTTTATTAGGGGCGTATGGGGAATGATCGCAGTTTTTCTTGCTTACTGTTTGCTTCAAGCCCCGTCAACGTAAGTTACATCTAGTGCTAGTTGTCAACAATTCACTTTAAATTCCATGTTTAATTGACTTTTTTGATATATGGACCTAAAGCATTTTTTAGTTGCTCTTACTTTCTAGACTTCAATTGTTGGTACATTGTTTAAATACCTAAACTGAGCAGAATTGACATGCAGGGTTCCCAAATTCAGCGGAGAGTTTCTTCTCCCAGTTCCATTGTAATTTTTCTTTATCTTTTGGCCAGTATCATAGGCATATGGCTTCTGGGGGTTGTTGCAAATTTCTTTTATTTTTTTGAAATGGGGTTGTTGCAAATTGAGTTTCTTGATCATAGAAAATCGATTCACTTGTTGGTCGGATTTTTTTAAGCTTCTAGTAACATAGTCATTCTATACTCTTGTCTTTGTGCTTTGATGGTTGTCAATACACTTGGTCGTACAGGATACTTATTAGGCCGCATCCTGCAATCTGGCGAGTAGTTCATGGAATGGCTGTTATTTATCTCGTAGCTCTCACATTTCTGCTTTTCCAGGTCAGTGCATTTGTTTTATTTTAAAAGTGTGAATTTAAGTTTTAGGTTGATGGCCTGAATTTAAGTGTTAAAAAGTCTATCTTTAATTTTTACACCAAACCTAACATAGTGTTAATCTGGTTGGGTCCACAGCCTAAATTTGGAAACCACTATATATTGTTCAACTAGTTGTATGTAGTATTTATTGTACTTCTTCTTTACTTTCGGGCTTCCCCTCAAATCATTTTTGGGATTAGAAGCTTAATGCCTCCTTAAAGTTGCTGCTTCCTGTTCCTTTTTAGGTATTTCATTTGTCAAATTAACCACATCATTGACAATGCTCTTAATGTATGTGTGTTGTGCATGTCCTTTCAATATTTCATGTTTTGATTCCGTGTTGTAGCTCCCGAGGATGGTCATTAATTATTTCTTTCTCCTTTTTTGATTTCCAGAATCGAGATGATGCTCGTCAATTCATGAAATTTCTGCACCCTGATCTTGGCATTGGTAATGCATCTAGTTTAGCTGTTTGCAGAATTTTTAATTCATGTGTTATTGGAGATTCTTTAGCTCATCTTGGTTTCATTAAAGTTTTTAGCTATGAGCTATTAATCCTTGTTACTGAATTAGCTAGTTTGATGCTTATACAAGACACTGATATTCCCCCAAAAAATTCCATGGTTTGTTGCAGAACTTCCTGAGAGATCCTATGGAGCTGATTGCCGAATTTATATGCCTGAAAATCCCACAAACAGGTTTAAGAACGTTTATGTATGATTTCTCTTCACAACCTGTCTCCATAATTTCTTTCCTGTTGCCTGCTTTGTTGTTTCTGATGTACATCTGTATAAAACTCAAATGTCGAGCCCATGAGCTCTCTGATTTTTTCCCCTTAATTTACAGGATACTCTTTTTGATGAATTTGTATTGGCTCATATCTTTGGATGGTGGGGTAAGGCTATAATGTTTCGTAATCAGCCCCTTTTGTGGGTCCTGTCAATTGGATTCGAGTTGATGGAGGTTAGTGGTTTGATCTATGTACAGTTCATTATGCGCTATTGATTATAGATGGCGCTCATGTCTTGTCTTAAACACTTTTTAACGCATACTTAAGCTAAGCTGGCTATTTTGAGCTCATTCATACTGTCCATCTTTTACTGGCATTTTCAGCTTACCTTCCGCCACATGTTGCCGAATTTCAATGAGTGCTGGTGGGACAGCATTGTTCTTGATATATTAATCTGCAATTGGTTTGGTGAGAATCCTGTTGCCACTCGCTGGTTTCCTTTATTGAACTGCAGAATGTTAGCCTGCTCACAATGACATCAGAAAGTGCTTAATAAATTATGTTATCTTAACCCCACAAGGGCTCGTTATATCTTTCTATGGGATCTCTTGTCTATCTATTAGCGCCTGTTGTGGTGCACGATTTTGTGGAATGTAGGTAGTGGTTATAATTGATTTTTTTCCTGTTGTCGTCGTTACTATTTCATTGCCCAATATTCTAGTCAGCTCTTTATCAAATCAAATGGATGAGATGAATGGTCCAATCATGAACTTCCTCATCTCTGACATAACCATTATCCAGGAAACACAAAGAGAAGCTTTTCATTCGTGTTTTACATGTTCCAAAACAAAATGGTCTTCTTTGAGTGGTGTGGACTGTGCCAAGTCCATGAGTTGACTTAAGTTAGAAAATAAACAGGACATTGAGCCGCCATCTGAGTGGATCATTGTTTGTACAGCATGTTTTTAAGTTTCTACTTCCAAGTTTGTGATAGTTTTGTTTGTCATCCTTGTTTATAGTAATTGAATAATATATTCGTTATAAGTACGATGGTCTGTTTTTGCATGTGTTTTAGAAAAGATATGTCTTATTTTGAAATAGTGAAACCTAAAGCATCCCTTAGGCTTCTGCTGTTGTCACTCACTGCTTTAGTCGTTCTAGTTAAAAACAGCATAGTTGAATGTGGATGATTTTTAAAGAAACATACTTTAGATGGACTACTTCGATCTTCATCCAGTTAAAAATTCTGTGGAACCCCATTAATGTTTGCACTTATATGAGTAAGGTCGTCAAAACTCAAAAAGAAGTTCTAATCTGTGATGTTTGGATAGGCATTTATGGTGTCCTGTTTCTGTTTGTATTACAATTATATGAGTAAGGTGGTCAAAAAGAAGTTCTTATCCGTGATGTTGGGATAGGCATTTATGGTGTCCTGTTTATGTTTGTATTCCAGTATTCCAAGGCGTTACTTTAGCTCAATGGTTGGTTACTTTCCTTTGATATGTGCTGTGTCCTTTGCTGATTTTTAGCTACTACCTGCTCTGGTCTCTCCTTAACCATGAGTGATCACTGTACTTGCATGATACAGTATTAGTTTGCGTTCCTGTAGTCTAGAAGGATTGGGAGGTTGTTTATACTTGCCAGGGATCGGATCCATTTTATGAGGGAACTGTGCTAAATTTTCCTCCTAATGGTTAACACCTTCTTATTATGTCATTTTTTGCTCTCAAATTATGTTTGGTAAAGGTGGCTGAATATTTAAATCAGTTTCCAATAGTTTCTTCTTGACATTTCTAAGAACATGCAACTTGCTTGCATTATTATGCAGGTATCTGGGCTGGAATGCATACAGTTCGGTACTTTGATGGAAAAACCTATGAGTGGGTCGGTATAAGCCGGCAGCCAAATATTATGGGCAAGGTATGTCTTTCAAGTAATTTTGATGCTTTTTTTAACGTTCTGCTTGAAGTTCTCCCTGAAAAACCTGACAAAGTGATGATTTTTCACCTTCTGAACTTAGAAGTTTTTTATGTCGATATGGGCATAGCAAAGTTGTACCCTGTGGGATGACACTTGGGCATTTGATCTATACTCACATCAGAAATGAATCTTCCTTGGCACCAAAAAAAATAAAAATCAGCATGCTGCAATCCACTTTCTCAACCAAGAGCTCTGCCTGAGCATATAAATCTCATGGAAATGGATATATGAATAATCGAAAAATGTCTCAAGGTTGAAGCACCATTAGAAAAAGCAGAACATCCGAGTGCTCAGCAACTGGAAAAGGAGGGACCGATGGGAACTATTTTGTCTTCACAATTTGCATTTTCGACGGGTATGAACTTGGATATGTGTTCAAAGTCCCTCATGCCTATTTCCTTTGTTATGTGGACTTGGAGATTAGTTTCGGGTGTACATATGTGCCGAAGCATGTCAGATTCTTCTAATTCTTTGTCTAGGTTGTAATTCCTATGTCCAAGGACTCCGGGGCATGGCTAATTGGTATTTACAATAGAATTTCTTTGTTTTCTAGGGTAAACTGGTTACAGAGTGACATAGAGCACTTTTATGCGTAATAAGGGAGTTTGAGGTACTATCATATTGTAGTCGTACGTATTAGAGATCATATTGCTAACTTTACTACACTTGTCTAACACGTAAGGGATACATCCAATTGTCTGAGTATCGCACAGGGTTACTTGCAGATTTAGAAGTCCATTTAAAACAGTATGTGACTGCTCCAGCTATACCTGATCCTACATAACTACTATTTTATTTATTATTATGTTACACCTTTGTTTCTGGCCTTGGGTGTTCTTGCATCTTGCCTATGCGAGCTTAAGTTTCTGTCCCACCATCTTGAGAGAGCAAGGAAGATAATAGGGTGGACCTGGAAGCTATACACCAAGAGAAGAGAGCCTACGGCTGAGTACGTAGTTCTGCGGCAGATTTGCAAGCCTTAGCTGGTTCTCTGTCCCCTCAATCCAGGATTCCCTTCCCTTCAGAAAGAGAAGGAAAAAGGAAAAAAAAAAAAAAAAAACTGAAACGATTCATATGTCACAAACGCTTGCCCAATATTGGGTTATCTGTCTTTCCTGCAAACATATTAAAATTTTGCCTATCTAAAACTAAATTCCTGAACTGATGCTAAATGTGAGTATTGAAAGTTGCTTGCAATGATGATGCTGGATCTAGCATATAAGGTGACTAGGGGCGGAAAAACTCGGAAAAATTGAGAGTGACAGAGAACCACCTAGGGCTTTCATTCGTTCTTTAACAAAGAACCAATTAACCACAACGGAGGGGATATTATCCAAAAAGACGAGACCCCATACCAACTAAACATTTAATAGCAATAACATGAGCAATTGTGTTGTTAATGGATCACCTAATAATAGAGAAAAGCAAACATTGGAAACTCCTGCCCAGCTTGATATCATGAAGGATGACCCCCACCTTTTGGCTTCACAAAACACTGATGAAGAAATCAAACACCTGTAGCAGCGAGGCCGGCAAGCCAATTGATCCGATTCATATTTGAACCGCCACCACCATCACCTTATTTCGTCAGAGAATCATCACTGTCACTATTTTGGAATCTGAACCGGCACCTCAGTGATGAAGAGGAGACCGAGAGAAAGAAACATGTGATAAAACTAAGGAACTTCCAAATTTGAGATTGAGGGAGAATAGTTAAAAAAAAAAGAGATTGAGGGATTAGGTTTTATTTTTTTAATTTGTTTTTTTATTGTTTAGGTGTCAGTCCTCTGGTATTTGTTGCTCACTCTGAGAGGGTGCTGCTTGAACTTTCCTCTTCTTTCATTATTCGATCATTTAGTTAATCCGTCAGGGCACTTTTGCCAATTTTGGACACTGGTTTGGGATTTGTTTTTGCCTATTTTGTGGCTTGGGTCCCAATTAAGTTCATGTTAGTGGTTGTCTAGTCAGTCCTGATATTTGCATAGTTGTAGCCTTGGTCGACTCTTTTTTCCCGGTCTACATTTAATTGCAGCTGTTTGCACCTCCAACTACTATATCAAACCTTGCGATTAGTCTATATTTCAGTTGGCCAATTGTTTATCATTTGGTTTTCTTAAGAAAGGGCACCTTACTTTTTGTGAAACCTAATGAATGTTATTCGGCTTTTTGTTGGCTTTGTGATTCAAAACAACAGCTTGATTGATTTCAGTTGTACATTTGATTCTGATCTGCGTTTAACAGAGTGGCTGCTTGAACCAAAATTTTCAGGTCAAAAGAACGCTGGGTCAATTTACACCAGCGCAGTGGGACAAAGATGAATGGTACCCCCTCCTTGGTCCATGGCGTTTCATACAAGTGCTGACTTTATGCGTTGTATTCTTGACTGTCGAGCTCAACACATTCTTTCTTAAGTTTTGTCTTTGGATTCCTCCTCGAAACCCACTGATTGTGTATAGGTTGGTCTTGTGGTGGCTAATTGCAATACCAACAATTCGTGAGTACAATTCATACCTGCAGGATCGGTACTCTCTCTCTCTCTCTGTGCATGCGCGCACTATTTTTATGAAGTATGCCATTATGAACACTAGTTGTTTTGTTGCCAGTCTCTTTTCTTACACGTTGTCTGTTGTTGCATGACTTTTCAGAAAGCCAGTGAAGAAGGTGGGTGCATTTTGTTGGCTTTCTGTTGCTATCTGCATCATTGAGCTCCTCATTTGTATCAAATTTGGACATGGTGCGTTTTCTATATTATTATCCTCACGAAAAGTACTCAAGTTTGTTTTTTTAAAAACTTGTTGTCCTGCCCACTAGACCGACTAATAGGGGGGACGAATCTCACTGTCCACTAGTGGGGCCTCAATTGAAGCCATGGCAAAGCCCGTGGCACAAGAATTGACTGGCCCAAACACAAGAACTAATAACGCAGGTTGGAGTCAAACCCGAGACAAAAAGCTTCGTGAGACCCCTGGTTACCAGATGACTACCATTGTGCCAACCCCTGGCGGTTCACTTAAGGTGGTTAGTAGTACATAGCAAGCAGGATTGATGTTACTCCCTCCGTTCCTATTTGTTTGTCCACTACGAAAAGTCGTGCCACTTTTCAAATAAAAAAATAAAGTGTTTTCGTGTATCATTTTTCAAATTTTTTTACACTGAATTAAAGTACTCATCATGTACTGTAATTCGGTGCGAAAATTTTGAAAAATGATACACGGAAGCACTTAATTTTTTGATTTGAAAAAAGACGAGAAAGAGAGTGGGACAAACAAATAGGAACGGAGGGAGTAGTACCCATACTAGTATTTCCCTGGTTGCCGGATGACTACCAATGTGCCAACCACTGGGGATCCACTTATGGTTGTTAGTAGTACATAGTCACCAGGATAGATGTTAGTACCAGTATTGCACATCTATTTTCCAGAGTCCATATATGACACAGTTATGTGTAAATGATACGTGCCTGACACAGTGACACTCGTATCCAAATCAGATACTTGAATTGTCTAATTTGAGTGCAATAAGTGAGGGTGAACAAAACCCTCACTTTGATTGGTGGAGAAGGTGTGGGGTCCACCACAAACTAAAACCATAATTACTAAAGTGTATTGATTCTGTGGACCCCACATCTTTTCCACCAATCAGAATGAGGGTTTTGTTCACCCTCACTGCGAGGGTGAGGTGAACAAATTTTCATGCATGATATATCAGGTTTTGTTCACCCTCACTGTGAGCGAAAGAAGCTCATATGATCTGGTAGTGTAATACTTCCCCATGCTAAGATCATTTGTTTAGGGCAGTCTGGCATCTAGACATGTATACACCCACACCCAATTACTCATACTCAGCAATTGGAGTAGATCTGCTAGAAGGGCTATCTGAAATACATATCTACTTGTTTACCGCCAGGATTATTCCCCCAGTCAATGCCTATGTGGTTGGTGATTTTTTGGACTTCCATCGGAGCTGCCCTTGTGACATTTTTGATTGTATGGTCGTGGCAACTGCATCGGACTCTACGGGAAAAACAGCAATGATTCTGGCGTTTTACTAGCATCATTCTTTCATTCCTTTTTGCTCTTTGGGTAAACCAACCAACCTTGTAAATTATGTCACCTTCTTGAGTTGTAAATGCTTATTACTTGAGTTAGTGCAGCACAGATTCTGAATAGAAATTTAGGAGGTTGGAAAGGTTTTCTAATGTTAGTTCTCTCGCATAATGACGTTTTTTTTTTCCTGCCTTTACCAGTTTGTAACTTGTTCATATTTTTATTTGAAAAGAACCCAATGACCATTGTTTTGTATCTTGATTATCTTAGTTTGTTGTGAAGTTGACCTTTAACAATTTTTTGCCGCATCTTTTCATACCAATCAGAAACTTTATATTTTTTTGGCGGCATTTTATACATTCCGGCCAGTTCAATGAAGATAGTTTTTTCACCACTAACCAAATTATCAATACATCCTGGTGGTGTTGTGACGAATTTGCTGAACTAATCTCCCTCTAGGATCCTTATATGAACACCCTTTTAAAATTCATCAATCTCTATTGAACCTCTTATTACATTCACAGCTTTGGACTCCATTTGCTATGGTTCCAACTTCGCGAGGATTACAAAGGGACTGGACCATATCTGAACTTCCGCACTCTGTTCTGTATTCGAGTATAAAACTAGACAGTCGGTGGCTCTCCCGTAATTGATTTGATCTGGGATTGTCTGAATGGAAAGCTCGTCAAACAGTTTAGATGCAATTGTAACGGTACATATGCGAAACTCAGAATTTGATCTGGGATTGGAATTTGAGGAACTAATATTCCGATTTTATTCGAAACTCAGAATTTTATCTGGGATTGGAATTTGAGGAACTAATATTCCGATTTTATGCGAAACTCAGAATTTGATCTGGGATTGGAATTTGAGGAACTAATATTCCGATTTTATTCGAAACTCAGAATTTGATCTGGGATTGGAATTTGAGGAACTAATATTCCGATTTTATGCGAAACTCAGAATTTGATCTGGGATTGGAATTTGAGGAACTAATATTCCGATTTTATTCGAAACTCAGAATTTGATCTGGGATTGGAATTTGAGGAACTAATATTCCGATTTTATGCGAAACTCAGAATTTGATCTGGGATTGGAATTTGAGGAACTAATATTCCGATTTTATTCGAAACTCAGAATTTGATCTGGGATTGGAATTTGAGGAACTAATATTCCGATTTTATGCGAAACTCAGAATTTGATCTGGGATTGGAATTTGAGGAACTAATATTCCGATTTTATTCGAAACTCAGAATTTGATCTGGGATTGGAATTTGAGGAACTAATATTCCGATTTTATGCGAAACTCAGAATTTGATCTGGGATTGGAATTTGAGGAACTAACGTTCCGATTTTACCTCGAGCATCCATGTCACGGACATGGCTTTTTTTACGCGGCTGTTCATGTCCAAGTCACTCTTCTTCGGCTGCATATCGAAGTTCTCGTATAGGGTAATGGTTTAAAAAGGGTTAATAATTCACTTGCCCCTTGAACTATTCAATTCTTAGTTAAATGCCCCTCCAATACCAATTGAACTTACTTGCCCCTTTAACTATGTAAACGTTAGTCACTTGGTCGAATCCATCCAAATTAACGGAAAAAGTAAGAAAAAACCCTAACCATCTTAATTTGCTACCAACTGAAGGGTAAAATAGATTTTTTCACCCAAACCCACTCAATCCTGTATTTTGGGGTAAATCGGCAGCCGTAATTTCTAACCCCTCAACCTACTAAATCAAAGAGAGACAGAGAGACCAAAGGAATCGATCAAAGAGAGAAATCAGTATGAAACGATCGGAATCAAAATGTAAGAAACCAAAAAGCGACTAGATTGGTGACTTTGGATTGTGGGGAGATGGCATGGATTTTGAGAGCTCCAAAGGAATCCAAACCGAAATGTAAGTTTTTTGTATTGAGTTTGACACTACCGAAATGTTAGAAAATCGAGATTATCCACTTTGTATATAATAATAGTTCTCTTTAATGATTAAAAAATGATCGATGTGGGTTTGTTGTTCTTTGTTTGTGAATCGGTGCTAGGGAAACACCCATTATTTTAGTTTAGGAGTTCAAAAAATGCCACCGTCGCATTTTTCTAGATTGAATGAAGTGATTTTTTTTTCCACAACGTTATATAACATGTGGATCATAAGGTTCTAAATATTGTACAGGTAACGGATAAAAAACCATTGATTCCTCATAAAAAAAAAAAAACAAGTTTTTCATCCATTCAAATAGTAAAACAGAGATGTTCCACTCTTGCATGCAAAGAAAATGACCTCCAATAGAGATTTTGTGGTAAATACATGGTTTTGACTACATTGATGGTCATTTTTCTCCTTAAAAAGTATGATTTTCACCTTTTGGAGTGGAAAGCAGAAACCAAACAGTTTGTTCCTGAGATTTAAACCATCATCATCATAACTATAGACGAAGATAAAGCATTTTAAGATAGAAAGATGAAAATGAACTGGGCCTGAAGCTGCTGCTTCAGGTGTCGAGCAAAATATGCTCTTTTGATATATTTGAGTCATTGTAAGCCCATTATTGGTATCAAGAACCAACATGAGCCTACTGACTTCCCTCAATAAGAACTTTGCCACACTGATTGGGTAGATTCACTACCTTTTTGGAGCTTGAAATGGATGATTGAACAATGGAGAAGGGTTTTTGGGTGGAAAATGGTGGTTGGAATAAGGTTACACACTGATTTTGGATGTTTTCTTGAGAGATAAATGGATGGTTTGGCTATTTTTTTTTCAGAAGAGGTCATGGAACCACTCCAAAGGAGGAGTATGAGGGTTTAAATAAGGCTTCCAAGGGTAGTTTAGGCCCCCAAGGGGCCATTTTAGGGGCTGATTTAGGTTAAGACGCTCCTCCCTTGTAGGATCACATCATAATCATTACATCCAAATTTTCCCGCTCAAAATTTTGAAATTCTAGAAAAAGAGCTTCAGGCGCCTAAAGAATCCCTTCAGGCGCCTAAAATGCCTCTTCAGGCGCCTAAAGAAAATGCTTCAGGTGCATAGAAAGGTTCAGGCGCCTAAAGAGAATGCTTCAGGTGCGGGAGGAAGGTTCAGTCGCCTGAAGGAGGGTGCTTCAGGCACATGCAAATATGCTTCAGGTGCACAAAATGGGTTCAATTGTTTCTTTTGGTTTTTAGTTTGGAAGTGTTTTGGTAAGGTTTTGGATAAATTTCAATCATCCCTTTTAAGCTCTAAAACGTGTTTGAAAGTCCGTTTTCATCATCGGGAATGCTATGGATTTTTGTAGGCCCAAATTGGGGTGTCTACACCCAGTTTATTTACTAAACGAGCCTATATAAACGAGCCGATTTTTAGAGTTTTAAGCAAGTCGAGCCAAGCCTCTCAAGAGTGAGCAACTTGGTTTGTTTGCATCCCTCACATGACATGAGCGTTACTTAATCGCTTAGACACCAAGCCAGGCCTCTCTCGAGCAGCTCAATTCATTTGCTGCCCTCACGTGACACGAGTGTGACTTAATGACTTGGACGGAATAGTAAAATTGATCATCTTTTTTTCTAATGATTACTATTACTGTGAGCTCAACAGGCTATTACCAACTTTCTCAACTCACTCTCAGACCTATCTCACATGGAGGCTCCCAGATTGTGTATCTACAAACAAGTTTTAGGTCTAAACAACGTACATGCATGTACAATGGGAAAGCATGCCTATCTGGAAGGCCAAAGTCAACTTTTCCCCATTGCAATATCCTGCTTCTCAACTAAATTGCTAGTAGTTGTCTCCAGGGCCGGCCCAAGGTTTTTGGATGCCCTAGGCCTAGTAAAAAAAAATGTGCCCTACAAATACTCTCACTTTTGACATGCTTGGTTACAGGGGTCGCTGTTTTGGGCGATTTTCCCTTAATAAACTGTTAATTACGTTTTGGTTCCTTCATATGATTTAAAGTGCACTCAGAGGTCTTTCTTTTGCCATTAGAATCACTCAAAACCATTAAGAATTCGATTTATAGTGGATTTTTGAAATCTGGTCTGCAACACTCTCAATCTGCTATGGGACAGATTGATATAGCTTTGGAATTTGTCTGTTTTCTCATACTTAGAGATCAAATTGGACTTGGGTTCCTTCATGACTTTTGAAATATATTCTTTTGCGAAGCTTTTAACAGTAGAATCACTCAAAAATATACAAAGCTCGATTTATAGTGATTTCTCACACTTCTAATGGATTTTTTTCCTTTATTTTGGTCCAAAAAGTGTTCTAGTCAAGCCCATTGGTATAAAATGGTGGGGTGCCCCAAAAAGTGGCCATTTTTGGGGTGCCCTAGGCCCAGGCCTTGTGGGCCTTGGCCCTGGGCCGGCCCTGGTTGTCTCGACCCAAGTCACATTGCGAGTGCGTGAGCACTAGCATAAAGTCTCTTTCGAAAACATTCCAAAGGAGTAGTAAATTTACGAGAGGAGTGGTAAATTTACGAGAGCGGAAATGTAAAGCGAGAATTGAGAGCGCGAACGAATGGTACTAATGGAGGATTATGTGACATACGTCTCACCTGAGTGAGCTTCAAAATAAATAGAAAACGATTGTTTTTCCCTCCAGTAAACAGACTGCAATGTACTGGTCCGACCATGTCGCGGGTCTAATTTTTTCCTTCATTCATTAAATGGATTTTGGTAAGCAATGACATTCAGTGAAGAAGAATGCACTGGGAATACAGTAATACACAGGAAAGGCTTGATCATGTTTTTTGTTCTCTTTATTACATGTCTAAAAGCCACCATTCTAATTAAATACAGAAAATACAAATATCACACCACTCTCGAGGAAAAATGAACAAAAGGATTTCCCTCATTCAGGATGGCATTTAGATCAGTGCCAGAACCTTAAACTATCGGTGATCCCAACATAACGTTTGAAGTATCCCAAAAATAAATCTTAAACAGACAACAGTGTGCGGTCCTTCCTCTTGTCACTTAAATAGGGGAGCTAGTCTCACCATCACTGAATCCCCTTTAGCTGTTTCAACCTTCGCGGTCAATTAACTTCTGAAGAATTGCCTACCAACAAACAAAATATTATACTAATCATTTCTGATAGATAAAGTAAGCCAAAATTGTTGACATCTTAACTATGTTACTTGGACTCGGGTACGGGTGTCGGGTGCGGGTATGTATCTAGGTGTCGGATTCAACTATTTCTCATTTCAAGGATACGGGGACACGGCAAAATATTCAAATTTGTTTCTATTTTTTGTGTATTTTCTTACGTAAATTGGTGCTTTAAGGTTTTATAGCGCATTTCATGGATAATAAGAGAGATTTATGCATACTTCCATGCTAAACTCGAATTACAATTAGGTTTTCTATAGAAGTGTCCTATTAAACTTATCGGACACATATCCCACACCCTTATCCAAGTGTCGAGTGTCCGACACGGGTACTTAATACTATTACGAGAGTCTGCGTAACATAGCATCTTAAAGGTCTAAATGATGCTAGGAAGCTAGATTTTGGAACATTGTAATATTATAGATACTGAAAAAGACTTAAAGATCATGAAAATATTGCCACAGAGCAATATAGATTCGCCATGTACAGGCAGATGTATATCCATTTATCCGATATTCGGTTAGCTTAAGCATCAAGAAATTGAGACCATTAACATGATGCATGCACTTCAATTTTGAAACTTACTGGACAAGACCGATACGATTTTAACCCTTGATATAGTTCATGGTATGAGATTAGGAGCTTCACAGGGCGAAATTCAATAGATTGATTGTGCCCTCTGTGGTCCATAAAAGAGATCAATTCACATGCAAGAAGATGCTCAAATGCCTGCAGAAGTTCACATAAACAGTTTGCCAAAGTATGCTTGGGATTGATTAGAAGCAATGAACAAAAAGTCAAGTTCCATAGATACCCACCCGTAAGCATACATTCCGAGAATAGTAATCTGATGTCTGAAATGTATCATGTATACTTTTGTACTCTGAAATGCAAGATTAAGACAATTAGTTTCAACATAATGATCTATAGCGGTATTAACATAATAAATGACATTTGAAGCACACCTTTCATTACAGAATTGAAGTTGTACGATTCTTGCTCTTTCACTTCTAACCTCCTCATGCAAATCAGTATATAAAGTTCAAGAATGGAGCAATCTGCTTCAAAAAGGTTGGATTTGCACAGACAACAGTTAGCTCCGCATAATGGTGATCCGTAGTCAGGTGCCTGATAGATATTTCAATGCCTTCGTGATATATTTTACCCTAAAGAAGCATGCTTGCAACCGGGAGGTTATTTGTTTTGAGTTCTTAAGCAGGCTTCTAAGAGTTCGAATTTCAACTTGAAAAGCTCACGTCCAAGGTGGTCTGCAACACTAAAGTTATTGTATGTTTTAGGGATAAGGCTTTGCTGGACGCCAAGAATTCTAGTAGGGTTACAGATGATCCTAAACCTAAATGACATGAGGTGGTCTGCCAACACTCAGAGAGCAAGCACATGAAGCTTTCCTATCATGCCCCTGAATCAAAGATGATATGGTTGTTGTTAGTCCTTCTGCCTCAGTGGAGGAAAGTGGAAGTGCTTAATGGGCTGAGCCTGAGTGTGTGGCAGGCTACTTGTAAGACAAAAAGTTGCCTTTTGCAGTGGTTAAGAGCATCACAATGAATATATGGAGTAGATTTGGCTTGACTGATGTGCTATTAAACAGTCAGGGTTTTTTCTTTTTCAAATTCAAGAATGGTGCATTCAGGAAGGTCACTGGAGCTGGACCTTGGCATATTGCTGGGAAGTAGTTGATCCTCCAACAGTGGACGCCTCATATGAAGCTGGAAAAGGACCAAATGTGTAGGATTCCCATCTGGGTACAGTTTTCTAACATCCCTTTGGAATTCTGGTACGAGGATGGGCTTAGTTTCATTGCTAAAAAAAAAAGAATCTGATCAGCATTTGAATTATGCTCGAATTTGAGTTGAAATTGTCAGCAACTGTGAATGTTAAATACCAATGGAAGCCTGCTAATTGCCCTCAAATGCTGGGTGTTTGGACACTCTGATACTCAATGCAAAAGGAGTATTTCTACTGAGCTGAATGTTGTGACAGCTGAGGACGCTACAGTTGAAGTGGAGGTATTGTTTCTCCAGTACCAAAGACTGATAATGGGACTGTGGGGCTTTGGGAGTGAATTCTTCTACACCCTTGGTCTTTGAGAGGGTAGAGGTGACTACTGCTTTGATGAAAGAGAATGATGCTATGGGATATACTTCTCCAAAATCTGCAAGAGGGGGGAGGAGCAAGGGGGGTCTGGTTTCTTCCCCAAGTTCTAAAGGTGGGAGTGTTGATATGGCTGTGTCTGGGGCTCCTGGTCGCAGCTTCTGCTAAGTCCTCAGGCATTAAGGAAGTTGGACACTCTCCAACACTTTAAGAACACGCAGGACACTTTAGGGACACTTCGGGACACTTTAGGGAAACTTCCGGACAGTTCAGGGACAATCATTAAAGTGTCCCTAAAATGTCCTGCGAGAGTCCTTAAAGTGTCAGATCCTTTCTCTTTCACACACATGTCCGGAGGGTGCTCGTGTCCGACACCAATATGTTGCTTCTGGTGAAGTATCGGTGCTACTTTATTTATGTAAATATATTAAATGAAGTGTCCCCCATTTTTTGAGAATAGGCTCATTTGTCCTGCTTGGAATGTCTCTTTTATTGTGTTTTCTTCTACCTAATGTGTTGTTCTAGGGATGCTTGTTTGCTGTGTGTTGTTTCTGTTGCTGTTTGCCGTGGATCGGATGTTCTTTTGGATGTACCTTTCTGTATTCAGGGATATGCCCATAAGGTCCTGCAATGGTTGGTTCTTTTCAATGAAAAATTAATTTACCCAAAAAATAAAAACTTCAAACGCAGACTATCAGGTGGGGGAATGGCCAAGGAAAAATCGAAAGCAAGAAATGCATGACAAAAGGGGGAAAACGAGTTGAGGTACCCATACCTTTCAAACATTCCAGCTTTGGTTGCCTTTGGATACTTGGAAGTGCAGATTTGAAGTTGTCTATAGATAAGAACCCAGTTTCCACATTCATATGACAAACAGCAGAAAACCTGGTGTTAGGGGCCATCAATAGTTAGGTTGAGGAAAAATAGAAAGCCAATGTATGTTTGACTAGAATTGTATGCTTCCGGATACATAAAACTTACAGAAATTTCAAAAGATGGTTGCATGTGGAATCAGAATTTGTTAATGTATCAATAAGTTGTTTGAATCTCTCATCGGCTAATATATTCTGACGACAGTCAAGGCATAAACCCAATGGCAGACACATACAAAATGTGTGCATGGGTTGTGTATTCAGTATATGATTTATCCGGTGTATATTACTCATTTGATTTTCCTCTCCATCATTTACACAAACACAAAGAGCATACAAGTGAATACATGCAAAAATAAATAAGCCATTGTCAAGTCCTTATCGACTAAAATGTTTTAGAAGATACTATATAGCTTAACGCACATACAGGATTCTCTCTAATCAATAGAGACAATCAAACACGGACACGGCATAGTGCATATACATCCTGCCAAACACGTGTCAACATCTATATAAAAGAAAGAAAGCAAAATAGGGAGAATTATATCTTAACGCAAATCAAAATCAGCAGTCCATTTTCCATCTTTTGAATTTTGACCTCGTGTCATTTTGGAATCAAGTTGTCAAATTGGATTCAGGTACCAATATGTCTCTCTCCTCTCTGAGAAAATGTAATGAATGGTTTCTTTGTGAAATAGTACAGCCATTTCCCCCAAACTCTCCATATGCTCACCGTACATAGTATTCCCACTTGCCATTAAGCACATGAAATGAACTTCTCATCAAGTTTTCTTTGGGGCCGTCTAATGATGTTTACATGCTCTACACCAAAGTTGATGTGCCATTAAGAAAAACAAAGCTATAGAAAGGATACAAGAAGGCTTGAATTGAACTCAGCAACGTAGTCATGAGGAAGGCTTGAATCTGTCGGCAACTCTAAAATGTGCTTTAAAATTCTGCAAAGCAATAGGCAAGAAGATCAATGCTGCAACACTGTTCATCTAGAAACTTCAACATGGTCATAAGCTATAGTAGCTCATTCGATGTGTGGAAACTTTATATCCAACTCAAAGCCAATTGGCAAGGAGTGGAGAGGTCCCAAATGTTATTAAGTGGTCTCCCATTCCAACCCCAATCAATCTGGGACAATTACTCTAACAGGATGTATGTTAGAGAATTACCTCAGCAGATCCTCCTTTGACGGAGGAAGAAACAAGAGTTTTCTGTGTGAGAAACGAGATCTCACTCTTTTCTCCAAGAGTTGATCAGCATCCTGCAGTTTTAACGAATAATTTCCCAGTGTTATCTTCAAATTGGAGGACAATTTGTGAACCATCAAACACATTTTTCATGCCCAGCGATCATCTTGAACATCTCTCATTTCAGATAAAACTAAATTAAACCAAATAATAAAATTAATATGTAAAGGAACATACCAGCCGGCAACTCACACCAATTACTATCGCTTGTGATGTTAGAGATTGCATTGCATCGAGCAAACTATAAAGTAGTCGTTGTTTACCCTGAGAAATGCCAGACACAAAAAGGGTGCAATGTCTAGCAACGAAATTCAAATTGCAGAGCAGAATAGTCTCTATGGGCCCTAATTTCTTTGAAAACGGAAGGTTGACAATGACTAATCTATCCAACTGCGCGAAAATATGATGTATACTCGAGCAATCATACATGCACACAAATGTCAAAGACACGCAAAGTGAAAGGACAGTAGAGGAAGAGGAAGGAAGAATAAAAAGGTGATGCCATTTTCAAAGATTCAGGAATCAGAACAGCCAAAGAGAATAGAAACAAACTCAAGATCTTACCTGTGCAAAGAGGTCAAATTCATCCAGTACAAAAATCACTGTTTTATGTGCTAATCCACATTCCCTAGAAACACAATATGACAAATGAGCATATCTATGCACCGCAAATATAACCAGCCCTGAAGTGCTTGATGGAAAATAAGTTACAAGAAGAGCTGAATTGAGTACATCAACAGCAGTTTAGGGCTTACTTTAACATTGATATCATGAACTCGGTGTTATCATCAAATGATGCCTGAAAAAGAATCATGTTGAGATTACATATGCTGAATCAATCATATTCCTAGCACACCGTACATACTGACATGAATTAGGCATGTTACCATTTTCGAGAACAACAGTTGATGTTCCATGCATAATTGTCTAGCAATTTCCTGGATAATTGAAAATAACATATAAGAAGAGGTAAAATTAAAAGTATTAATGAGAAAAAGAACATAGAGGACAACTAGAACCTTATTTTTCCAAAATATAGAAAGAAATGAGGCAACAATTTCAGTTGAATTTCATAAGAGAAAGAGCTCCGAGATGTATATCAGAGGCAGATAAGCAATTCAATAAATGTGCGAATTGAAAGGTATTGATATCCAACATTGCAACCCAGGCTTGGGTTGAATCCCACAATTTAGTAGAATCTGAAGAGTTCCTATTCTTTCCACTAAGAATGAATTTGCCACTAAACCATGAAATTCAAGTACATGAGGAAAAATGGCATAGGTAACATAAAATAAAGGCAACGAGTACGAGGTTATCAAGATGAACCTTAAGTGCGCAATTGTCATCACTGTGTAAAAGCCCATTCAGCTTTATCTGAAACCATTGCGAGATTAATCAGTATAGTGAAAAGGTAACAAGCAAAGAAGCATGATTTCCCTTTGCATTAAGTATCTAATCTTCCGAGAAAAAGGAACAAAGCTGAGAAGAAGCATACCACTGATATAGTGTCAGGATATTCTTTCAACATATCTTCAATCACAAGTTCTAACACCTAAAAAAAGGAATTTTGATAAGTATCTAACACGTAAAAAATTATCGAACCCAACAGATAAAGAAACAATAAAATCGGGCCACTCTTCGCTATCCATTAAGTAACTAAAAATTGGGTTAACCACCTATCCATGAACAACTAATCTGAGCAATTAAGTTTTAACATCCGCTATAGGAGCATTTTCGATTACCGCATTTTTGCCACAACCTCGGGGACCGAGAAGCAGAGCAGAGTTGTTAGATGCCTCAGTAACCGAACTCGATACTATGAACTTCAACTTGCTGAAATTAAGGGTGAGAAAAAATGTCATTTTTCACATGAAATCAATCGAGGGAAACAGAAAAAGCAAAATGTAAGCCCTAATCTAATGTATTGGGTGAGATTTGAGGAGATGGTTCATCTGTTTCATTTTTTGAAGTGTATTTTTCAGAAACCAAAAAAGGGGAGAGATTGGGACCTGTAGTTGCTGTCAGGAGAGAGGGAGAAAGGAGCGAAAACGAATCTAGGGTTGCAGAGCCTGTTACGAAGGAGGATTAGGGCTTCCTTTGCTTGGTTTTGTCGTCCCATTGTTTGGGGTTTTTCCGCCGTCGGGGAAGAAACGGTGATGGGGAAGAAACGGAATGGCGGGAAATAACGCAAGAGTGTAGGAATATTCTCTTCTGGGCAAGAGTGAAGGCCAGGAGAAAAAACTTGGGTGCGGTACCACGGCCGTATCCAGCGCACATCTCAATCGTCTAAAAGCATTTAAACCATCCGAATTTGAGAAAGAGAAAGAGAAGAGAAGAGAGAGAGAGAAATTTAGGCTGTCTACAACATTTTTGGACGGCCGAAATGCGTGCTCGGGTATCACGTGTGCGGTGATACCCTATTTACACCCAAAATTTTTCTCGAAGTACAGAGGCGCATGACATTTTTGTTTTGAAAAAAAAAAGGGCCTAAGGCGGTTTCCAATCCATGTCAAATGTTTCATCAAATGATAAATTTAGTAAAATGTAGCTTCAACCTTTTTATTGAATGATATCTCAAATGAAAGGAGAATCAAATGTTTAATCAAATCAAGGACGAAATAGCCTATATTAATTATTTCACCAATTTTCAACGGTAACATTTTATGAATACTAAAGGCCTTTTGTATCATTCTTTCCTTAAGAAAATGATAATACATTAAGGTATAGATTTGATGAAAATTTTCATGATCGACATTGTCATTAAAGTCCGTAATATCAAATCAAAATTTTGGCCAATTTTTTTACTCAAATTTGATGGAAAAAAAAAAGGTTGGAGATGGCTAAGATGATAAAAAAAACTTTTTTTTTGTTTAATCAGAGTGCTGAAATAAAATGACCTTTTTTTTTCTTTTGAGTAGAGACTGGTACTTAGTATAGAACATGTATACCACCCTCGCCAAAATTTTGGCTAAATTATCTATCTAAAAGTCACTTTTCTATTTTACCTTATTACTCTTTATAAACACACTACATTACCTCTCTATTTTACCTTTACTCTAAAATACTATCTTTTATCATTTCATTTTCATCAAGACAATTTCAAGCATTGTTACGATTTTATCAATACGGTGTCGAGGTGAGTTGAATCGCTAGTGTTATTGGTGTCGTTGAGAAGATCATACATTAAAAAAAAAATCATCTGATTGGGTATAGATAAGTATCAATATCATATTTATTTATTTATTTTTTTGTTTAAATACCTATTGATGTTTGATGAAAACTTTTTTTTAATGAGCTTTTCAACAAGCCCTATAAAAAGGACCTATTCAGATTATTGTAAAGACCCGTAATTCCACGAGATTTTTCGAGATTAATTTGGGGGATTTTGCTTTATCTCATTTGAATGTCTGAATGTGGGAAAATGTGAAAGAGTTATTTGTTTTGGACTTGTGGGAAACACTTTGGTAGTTGAGGGGTGTGAGGCGCATTTTACACTATAAATACATTTAGGGGTAAACACGGTTCGGATTAGACCGATTCTCTAGAAATCCAGTAACCGAACTATTTCGACCGGTTTTAGAAAATTGAGAACTAAATCCTAACCAATACACATGTAGAAACCTGTCGAGAACCAAATCGCAAGATCAGACCAGTTCTGTTCGGTTTCAGTTATACCCGATTAGCGTTGGAACACTTTTTTCACAACACATGAATTCAAAAGATTATTTAGAATTTGGAGCACCAAACAACTCATAAATTAATTATAAGATTTTATAAGATTTAAAACCAAATATGATCCACATGATACATAAAAGTACTTGACAATCAATAAAGTAGCTTAAAACAAAGAATCGAATAGTCTAAAAACGAGAAAATAAATTTAGTAGGATGTCTTACTAGAGAATTAAAATTGAAAATTGGGTGTTAGTCGGATCAAATAGTTATAGTAATATATTAAAGACTTTCTAATAAGTTAGATTTCTACTCTAAATAGAAATAGAAGTGAAAGAATACCTTACTAGGGAAAAAATATTAACTTACCAAATCAAAATCAAGACACATAAATTAGTACACACACACACACACACACACACATATTATACTATCCAGTGACTTTTTATACAAAAAAAATCTAGTGGTTCTTAAATAAAAAATCGAGAAGGGCTTGATCAAAGCGGTTTTCGCAAAAATATATAAATACGGTTTTGCCAAAACCTAAAAGCCCCAGTATTTGTTTTTGAATAAACCAAAACACCTTCAACACATTGGGCGGATCGGATTTCCCAAAAAAATTTGCAACACAAAAAAACCCTATTTTTCCTTATTTCGGGAGTGTGGACTAGAAAATCCACTTATATATATATATATATATATATATATATATATATTATACTATCCAGTTCAATTATAACTATGGTTCTTAAATATCAAGAATCAGTACCCGAACCTTAATTACCGGTTCTTATTTTCTCGTAACATAACTAGACAAATGAACCGCATAACCTAACCAAATAGAACGGTTCGGTCCGGAACGGATCGGTTTCAGATTATATCGGTTTTTCCACGCGCGCACACACACACACACATATATATAAAATATATGTACGAAAAAATATTTCATTCAAAATATATGTATTCCCCCTCCCTATCAAAAACTGGTCCCGTCCCTCTTCTCTCTCTTGATTTCTTCCCTCCCTCTACCAAAATCTCAAATTCTCACTCAAAATCAACACAAACCCAACATAAATCTACCATCCCACATCTTTTGAAGCTTGGGGTTCATTTGTATTCACTGGGGGAATCTCTTGGTTCTTAACACCCACTATCCTCTTAACAAAGTGGGAAAATGAAACTCCAAGTGAATACAAACAAACCCTTATTGAAGTAATTCTCCCAACCTGTTATAGTGCTTTCACAGTCAGAAAGAAAGAAGCATGAAAATATATATAAGTGGAGTATATTATACTAAACTGGTGGGAACCACTTGTCTAGTTTTTAATGTCATGGGTTGGTGACATATTTTTGTCCTTATACTTATTTGGTGGTGGAGAAGATCCTCTTTCTTTCTTTCTCTTTTCCACATTAATTAGCCCCAAAACAGAAGGTTAAGAGAAAATAATGGAAGGGGGACAACAGACAATCCTTGAAGCTCCTCTGATAATTCCAAACCATGAGAGAAGAAATCACCAAGAAGGTGGTGGTGGTGGTGGTGGTTGGTGGTTTATTAGGGAAGAAATATGGGAGGAGGGAAAGAAGCAGGTGGGGTTAGCAGGGCCTCTAATAGCAGTAAGTCTGTTGCAGTATTGTCTGCAAGTCATATCTCTCATGTTTGTTGGCCATCTCGGGGAGCTGCCTCTCTCCTCTGCTTCCTTGGCCACTTCCTTTGCTTCTGTTTCCGGCTTCAGTGTCCTGGTAAAACACACTTTGTTGAATTTCCCAAATTCCAGCTATCTTTCTTTCTGCTATAATGCGATTTTGATGGGAGGTATGGTACAGTACCAGAAAACAAACCCATAAAATGCATCCAACAGGGTGAAATCCGTACCGGATTTGTTTAAACAGTGTACCGGTGGATTCCACCCGTTGAATGCATTTTATACAGGTGGTTTTATGGGTTTGTTTTCTGGTACCAAACACTTTCCCTTTAGATGGTCATGTTTTAATTGAGATGCCACGTAAGTTGGCGGCGAAGCCAAGTTTGAAATTCTGGGGTGACACTGTTCGATAGGAGTCCACTTTTGTAGTTGCGTGTTGTCTGCAAAATATGGTTACGTGTGTATTGATATGATTATATTTTATTAATTTGTTGTGGACATTTTCTTATTAAAGAGAATAAAATTTTGGAGCAATTATCTTCGAAAGAAATCCACTGGGATATTATTGTTATGGTCAAACCGTTCATTTGTAACATTATCTGTACAAAATCTGGAGTTGTCCAAAATACGAGTACCACTACTGGGGACACGGGTCCCTATAGTGCCCCCGACTCGTCCATTTCGATAATGCACGGCTCGGATTTATTTCGAGTAATGGATAATTCAGATTTCTAGGAGCTAGGATTAAATCTGAATTATTCGGCTCGAAATGGACGGCCGAATCGGGACACTACAGGGGTTTAGTGCCATGGGGCACTAAAAAATCCCAAATTCCACCATTGGTGCCTAACGAAAAACCTTAATGTGTAAAAAAAAAAAAAAAAAGGGCTTGAAATTTGGGGTGGGGGTGGCACCGCCCCCATACTAGCTCTGCCACTGAAGTGAGTTGTTTTTATTGAATCCATGTCTTGCTTCTTATTGATGCAAGATTGGCAATCTTATAAATGCAACAACTGATATTCGGATTTGGGGTTCCTATAGTGCACACCCGCACTACAGGGTTGTAGGGCGGTCCAAAACGACGTTGTTTCGGGCGCGCGAAGAGACACCGCACCAATTCTCAAAACTACGTCGATTTGCTCAAGGAGATTAAACAATTGGAGACCTCAAAACCCTTAATCAATTCCGAAAAAAAGAAACTAATGTGATTCAATTCATTTGCTTGAACTTATCTTTTGAAACCTTTTTCCTCAAGAGATGCCATACAATCACAAGGGGGGCGACTCATTCTTGGATAATTGAACTACATTAAATTTGAGATCCTCTTAGTTGGTTAATTCTATTGTCAAAGGCTGGCTTTGGGGAGGAGCCTCTTTGGATGTTTCTTGTTTAGCAGGAGTTTTTGGGGTGGCTTTGTGGTCCTTCGAGTTTTTGGTCATCTTGGGTGTTTTTTTTTTTCCGGTGAAGTGGCTAGTTTCTTACCATCCATGTTGTTTCTTGTTTTTCCCCTTTTTGGGTCCTTGGCATTTCTAGTCTCGGACCTTTTAATCTTTGTAATTTGTTTTCAAAGATTAATAAATTATTTGCCTAGCAAACAAAAAAAAAGAGGCTAATTTTGAATGTATTCCGGTTTGGTTTCTTCAATTACTTGCCAAATTTTAATCTTTGTAATGGTTGTGATAGTGATGATCCAGAAATTAATGTGGTAGTTGTGCTGTTGTGCTATGCTTAAAAACATGATTCTGTCACCATTGAACTCTCATTGTCTAGTTTGACAGAAAAAGAAAATGATTTCAGCTTTGATTATTGGACTAAAATCATGTTGTTATATAATTATGCTTATTTCATTCAAAATTGTCGCGGAAAATTACTCTAATTTGCATCATCTCTTCTCCCTCTCACTAACCTCTACAATTGTTATAGCTAGGAATGGGAAGTGCTCTGGAAACACTATGCGGCCAAGCCTATGGAGCCAAACAGTACCACATGCTTGGCATCTACACCCAGCGCGCCATGCTCTCTCTCCTCGCCACTGCCATCCCTCTCTCTCTCATCTGGTTCTACACCGCTCCCATCCTAACCTTCTTCGGTCAAAACCCCGTCATCTCAAACGAAGCCGGAACCTTCAACCGTTGGATGATCCCCTCCCTCTTCGCCTACGCTCTCCTCCAATGCCTCAACCGGTTCCTCCAGACCCAGAGCATTGTCATCCCCATGGTGATGATTTCTGGGTTCACGGCCTTGCTGCACATCCTTGTATGTTGGGTTTTGGTTTTCGGGCTTGGTATGGGGAGTAGGGGAGCTGCAGTTGCGAATGTGGTGTCAAATTGGCTAAATGTGATTTTGATGGCTGTTTATGTGAAGTTATCTCCAGATTTTTTGAAGACTTGGACCGGGTTTTCAAGGGAGGGGTTGGATGATGTTGTTGGATTTTTGAAGCTTGCTGTTCCGTCGGCTATTATGATTTGGTAAGTTGAGTTTCTAATGTTACCTGTTGAACTAAATTTAAATAAAGAAAGTATCTATAAGTATGGTTTTTTTATATCAAATATCTATGAGTATGTTATTCAGCTTCTTATACTCCACACCCGTTTAATTTGTTTGTCAATAATGTTTTGGACACGAATACATACAGAATTGTCAAGAGCCATCAAGTGCACGGATCTCATATTGTATTTGTGGGATCCACGTGTATTGAACGATTCAGAACACATCTATATATATATGTATGGATGCTCTTTGTTTATGTCTTTTCAAATTGAAATGTACCAAAACGCTTGTTCACTTTAACAACTTGAAGCATATGTACTTTATAATCTTTGTAAATCGTGTTTCACGTTAAATGTTTCATATTGTTTTCAGATTCCTGTTGTGGTATTTGTGCCTGTTGGCAACAATTTTACCCGTTTTCTTTCAAGCCTAGTTGTTTCCTAAGTAACCTTTTGTTTACTTGATATGCAGCTTGGAGTATTGGTCATTTGAGATGGTTGTTCTTTTATCTGGTCTTCTTCCAAATCCACAGCTAGAGACATCCGTATTATCAGTAAGGTATGTTTTTTACAACAAAGTTTAAATAGTAGCAAATAAGTTGCTTGACTCAAGTTAAATCTCAATTCATCTTGTGCATTTCACAGCCTCAACACATGTTGGATTATCTATATGATATCTGTTGGCCTCGGTGGTGCAATAAGGTGAGCAAGCCAAGCGTAAGCGTGTTTCTCATATCAGCATTCCCGAAATGCTCTGGCTTTCCAATCCCGAAACTCCCTCTCCAAGGCATGACGAGTCTTGTACTGGAAACGGAAAATCCAGGCAGCGAAATAACAGAAAATAGATACGTGGATCATTTTTGTGATAATAACTTCTGTTTCTTAGGGACTTTCTTAATGTTCTTTCTTTTTCATTTGTAGTACAAGAGTTTCAAACGAGTTGGGTGCTGGCCGTCCACAAGGTGCGCGCTTGGCTCTCTACGTTATGGTAGTAGTGGCCATTGTAGAGGGTGCAATTGTGGGAACATGTACTATTTTGGTTAGGCATGTGTGGGGAAAGCTCTATAGCAATGAAGAAGAAGTGATAAGATATGTTGCCAAGATGATGCCTCTGCTTGCACTATCTGACTTCTTGGATGGGTTCCAATGTGTGCTATCAGGTACTTAGCTCTTTTTCTATGTTCCGATCACTTTCTGATAGAGTGGTGTGGTGTTTGTTATGGTTATTAATCTGGATCTTGGGTTCGGATGTGGAATGGAGCTCCTCCTCCTGACCTTGATCTGCGAGGCAAAGAACCACCATTAGCGCATAACTGGCCAGTACGTGACCAAATTGAATCAAATTTCCTAACCAGAATTTGTACTCTTACAAGGAAATTATTCAGGGCATACTTCTTGTGCAGAAATATAACAAAGTGACGCGGCTATTACTTTTTGAAATTATGAGCCATAACAATGAGTGCATTTGTTTGTCACATGAAAGGACAAGACTCGCAATTTACCCAAAAAAATAAAAATCAAGACTCACCGCATCAATTCATTTTAGCATTTGTGTTACTGTTTGACACACTTATATTGAGCTTTAGAAGTGCCTTTACTATGCAAGTGTATTGGTTCCTTAGGGGCTGCTAGAGGATGTGGCTGGCAAAACCTGTGCGCTTTCATCAACCTTGGCGCTTACTATGTTGTGGCAATTCCCTCTGCTGTGCTATTTGCTTTTGTCTTGCATATTGGAGGCATGGTACATCTCTCTCTCTCTCTCTCTCTCTCTCTCACACACACACACACACACACACACACAATACAACACAACACAACACGCGCACACGCACAACAAGAATGCCGTAGATCTCTATAACTAATTGTGACAAAACAGGGACTTTGGACGGGAATCATTTGTGGACTTTCTGTTCAATCTATAGCACTTGTTACTGTAAATCTCTGCACCGATTGGGAACTAGAGGCAAGTTAATATCATATTTCTTGTTCTTGTTTCGCTTAAACAAATAGTACTAATTTTCTAATTCCGATGATCGCTTGAATAACATCTTTCCTTTTACTTTATCGTCCTTCTTTCAGGCACGAAAGGCCGTAGATAGAGTTCAAAAGACTAGCACGGATTGTTGACTTCATGTCGTAAACAGAGTTAGCATTCACAGGAACACAGCTAACTAATCAATTATGAATTGGTATTCTTCTTCCCTGAGGGAAAACGTAGGTGTCTTGATGAAAGAGAACATTGAAAAATAGGTTCGTATTGTGCTTTCATTAATGCTAAGTGCCCAGAAAAGATGCCAGAATTTACCCAGAAAACAGCAACGATGAGTGGCTCAGATGCAACAATGAGTGGCTTCATCTGAGCCACCCATCGTTGTTGTTTTCTAGGTAAATTCTGTGCATCTTTTCTGGGCATGTAGCATTGTGCCTGAACACTTCTTTAAATGTAATGATTGACTTGAAATTATGCTCTATATCATCTTGTTTCCCAGTATGTGCTCAATAGGAGTACCGGACCTTTGTAATTTACCTTCCCTCACTTCAGTAGTTCAGTAATACTTCTACTTGGTTTCACCACAAGACAAGGAAACCATACCTTTTAGACCTTTGCTTGGTCGCTGAGAGTTAGAGAGTCGCTACATTACCAGACTTCTGGCGGGAACAAAGAGAAGTGTGAAATGTGTAAAAATATTGCTTTTGGGGTGGAGGATGTGGGCTGTGCACCAATTATGGGGCTCATTCCAGGTTCGGTTAGTTGATATGAACCGTTCATTTTGCTCATCGAGTCGAGTACGTTACGGGTGTATTTGAGAGCTTTGTTTTTTTTTTTTTTTTTTTTTTTTTACTTTGTACTCTTTTTACTTTTCAGAGTATGGCCATAAAGTATTATGAATTTATAGAATGGTTGTGAGACGTGTAAAAAAATATTTTTTAACAGGTTAGTGAAGAGGTACTTATTGTGAAGAGATATATAACCACATTTGTTTGATTTGCTCTGAACAGGATAACGGATTGGTAAGGTAATTTGTTTGATTTGCTCGGGAACTAGGTTAATGGAATGAGATTACATAGTAACAATGTATTATTTGCCCCTACCTAACTTTCTGCCCTTTTTACACATTTTGTATGTTTTAATAGTATATATTTTTTGCCATTACTCAATTTTTTGTTTATGTACTGATAATAACTTGTTTGATTTGTTGTTATAGAACTGCCAGAGATGAAACATGATATTATTGGAACGTAGCAAAATACAGAACAAAAAAAAAAAAACTAGAGACTAAACATGATATTATTGGAATGTAGCAAAATATGGAGGGGCACAGTAGAACTTTTACACATATTAACTCCGGATTTAACTAGGAATAAGTACGTTTGTGGGTTTCCTACAACCCCATTTTGGGTCTATACTAATTCGAATGGACTACTAATCCCCCTCTCCAAATCCAAATAAAACATGGTTATAACAATCCCCGACAAGTTTGATGGTAGAATAAGAGAGGGGACTAAGGAGAGGGATTAAGATTGGGCCCACATGCTCTCCCTTTTCTCATGGCCCCGTATTTATTTACACAGAATTAAGACCCGATTGAACAAGAAATGACTATCACCGTGTTTGGAAAGGTTTTGAAGGCCCCAGGTTCTCACTTTTCTATACTGGGCCCCAATGGCCAGAGTCATCTTTTTCCTCTCATCTTAATTTTAAGGAATTTTACTATGGTGCATACCTTGTGTAAGATGGGTTTGTGGGGTCCACTTCAAAGACCCACACAAATGATCTTAGCCGTCCATTAATTCTAAAATTATTCTTTGAGTCATCTAGAAAAACAAAATAGATCAATCGTATAACTTTAAGTACTTGATCAAATTGTCTAACGTTCTTTCAAACTTTTGTCAAAAATCAAGATCCTAAATTGTGAATCACATTTAGATGACGGATCATACACTTATAATTTTTCGAATGAGCTAATTTTTTAGTAGTGACTCAAAAAATTAATTTTAGAACTAACAGACGGCTTGGATCATTTGTGTGGGTCTTTGAAGTGGACCCCACGAACCCATATTACACAAGTTATGCACTATAGTAAAGTTCCTAAAAATTGAGAAGAGAAGAAAAAGATTACTCTGCCCACTGGGGCCCTATACAGAAAAGTGAGAACTTGGGTCTTCAAGACCTTTTCCAAACAAGGCTACCCCATTTGAGAGATTAGCTAATACTAGGGGAGGGGTGGTATTAGTTAGTCCTGTCATCCAAATTATCTCTCCACATCCAACGGTCAATGATAATTTCCATCATTTCTATCTCACCTTTATTCCACTCTAATCAAACACATCACAACTACTCTTAGTATTCGTATAATCACATCTATTACTCCTTCCATCCCATTTTTGTTTGTCATTTTTAGTAGACCGTGCTTGGTTTTAATTGCTTATATCTTTTAATATGAATTTAAAAAAATATTCAATATGTATCTTGTTTGATAGTTCTCGAGGAGTTCTATTATACGACATTTTTAAACTTATGAAAAACATTATAGATTAAAAGTTATAATCGTTTGGCCGATGACACGATCTTCGAAATTGACAAACAAAATGCCTCATGAACCCCACTTATTTCCTCTATTCCAATTCTTAATATCTTCTTATTCCATCCTTACAACGCTTTGCCGACATCATTAAGACGATTGGAGACGTTTACCGCGTAGAGCTTGTCAAATACTACAAGTTTATCAAAAATCAAATTGATCAGATATCGTTAAGTGCGTCATCAGAACGCAAATACCTTGAAAAGAAATGAAACACAAAAATACCTTGAAAAGAAATGAAACACAAATGACCACAAAACACTCGATCCAGAATTTTGAACAAGCGTTTTGGGTCCATTTGTGTTTCATTTCTTTTTAAGTTATTTGTGTTCAGGTGAGGCACTTAACGATATCCGTTTGAGTTGAGTTTTGGTATCAGAGCGGGGCCCATTCTATCTCATATTTTAACAATTCTCAATCCCACTCTACAGATCCAGCAAAAAGGCTGCACGATGATAGATCTCAAAAAAAGAAGCTACACGTGACAGACCTTAAAATGCGGCTGCATATAAGGGGATGTTAAGTAATACAATCTCATATTGCTTGGGTATGGAATATGTAATTACTTAATAACATGAGAGATCTCTCTATTCAGTGTCAATTAGGAGTAATATTGAGATGAATATAAAATTTTCACAAAGTTATACTATTCGAGTTATACTATTTGACGAATTCTACGCGATGAACGTTTCTGATTGTAGGAAAGACGCGGTTGGGACTGCACAGCACGTCAGCACCCCTTGGATCCAAAAACAGTACTAGTATACTCCTAGCAGCAATCGCCCGGAAAATTACTCCTGTACCAGTCCAATACCCTCTGCTACAGCTCTTATCAAACATGGGGGTTTCTATTTGTTCGTTTCCACCCGTTAACGGTAGAGAGGGTGGATACTGAGAATTTGGTACAGGGGATCTAAAGCCCTCTCTTTTTCCGTTTACTCCCAACGAATTAGGGTTTCTATTTGTTCGTTTCCACCCGTTAACGGCGGAGAGGGTGGATACTGAGAATTTGGTACAGGGGATCTAAAGCCCTCTCTTTTTCCGTTTACTCCCAACGAATTAGGGTTTCTATTTGTTCGTTTCCACCCGTTAATGCTTCGCCAATGGACACCGACGTGGCTCGTTGGGTCCTCGAATACCTCCTCCGTCAACAATCTCTCGACGACCGCACACTTAACGCTCTCCTTCGCTTCCTACCGATCCCAAACGACAACTCCAGTTTAAAAAAAGAAATGCTTTTACGAAGAATCGAGACAGAGATCTCAAATGGCACCGTTTCAGAAAAACTACTAGGGTTTTTGGAAAGCATCGAGGAGTTAGATAACCAAGAGGGAATCGAGACTTGTGATTCAATGAAGCAAGCCTACTGCGCCGTAGCTGTAGATTGCACGTTGAGGTTTATCGACGAGAGAGAGGAGTATTTCGACGCGGTTAAGAGGATATGGAGGGGTAGGGTTTGGAAGATGGAGAGGTGTGAGATGGGTGTTGGGTTGCTTTCTGATGATTTGAGAGAGTGGAGGGATGACATAGAGGCCGCGGTTTGGGACCCGAGTGTTTGTGAAAATGTGCGCGCTAAGATGAGAGGGAATGATGGTTTGGAGGCCGTTAGGGCGTATGTGGATGACGCGTGGAGGAGGACGGGGCCGGCGTTTCTTCAAGTTGTGGCGGGGAGTGTGAGTGATGAGGATACAATGAGGGAGGTTTTGGGACGGGGCGATTGTCGGACAGGTGATCGAGTCGATGGAGATTCGACTCCGGATTTGATTGCTAGTGATAAGCATAAAGGTGACTTCTTTGTCCTTAATTTGTTGCTTTATCAAAACTGTTATTGGGTTTGAACTGCTCGATGTTAAGCATGGTTTGAAATATGCCGATATGTATAGCAGTATTGCTATCGGTGATTTCAGTCCGTTACAGCCCGATATGGGCTGATACTGTCAAAATTGCGGCAATAAGAGCCGATATGTAACAGTGGTATCGGCATATGTTGTGCGAAATTTTTAAAAATTCACACCTCCGGTTACCGAAACTGTTCCGCTACAACCCGAAACCGTGACACCGCAACTGATACCGTTATTTCTAACTATGATGATAAAGGCTTTGAATTTCTACCAGTTGTCTCTTTTTGATTCATAATGCCTAACACTTTGAATATCAATGTGTAGATAGGTGTCTTGGAATTGTTGAGCCTTAAATCTAATTGTGATACGATTTCCCTTTGCCTTTTTCAGCAATTACAAAGATGCATGTCCTCTTTGTAATTGTTTAGTCTTTAGATCATGTCGTTTGCCAAATATTATGCTGATTGTGACCATTTGCTTTTGCCATGTACATTTACGATCCGACTTTGGGATACCCGACCCCTTGGATGTTAGTAATGTGTTTGTTAGACCCATTATGCCAAAAGTGATAGTATGGCCACACCAGTTGGCAAGCACAAGTGGTCAAAGCGTATGGCTTTTGAGGGGTTTCTTTCTGTGTGTATATATATCTTCAGTTCATGCGATGTGATCACCAGCTTTCTGTCATGGTACCATATTTTTTTTGGCCTAATTGCAACATGATAGCCGGCACAGTTGTTCTCCTTATGCAATTAGAAGACTTGTTCAGTGTGTTTCCTACTCAACTTATTATTCAAACTTTTGGGTTTTGTATGTGTATTCTGCAATGACGTATTTTGTTACTTATTTTAGAATCGCAGAAAGGTGGTGTGCTGCCTAGGCGCAAGCATGTTGCTGACAAACATTCCAGAGGAGCAACCACTGGCACTTCTAGAGGAGTTAAGATCACTGATACGGAAGAGCCGGACTTGAGGAAGTTATCTGACCACTATAAATGCCTACCTACCCCTGAAATTAATAAAGTACAAGAAACACTCAGAACTAGTATTTTGGAGCTAAAATCAGTGGTGGTAGACCCTCTTCCTGAGGCCTTACGGCTTGCTGAAAATGTAATTTCTTGCATGGGTCGACAAAATATGAATCAGGAGTCTTCAGTTAGAGAACAGAATGGAAAAGATGTAGATGTAACAAATCCTTTGGTTTGCACGAGTCGTGAAGCGGCTCTTGCCAATGAGGCTAATTGTGACAATCAACGGTCCGGGCATCAAAATGATGTGCCTAAGCCCAGCTTAATGGCACGGAATAGTAGTGCCCGCACTTTTGAGGTAGTCATTTCATGTGGTGTTGTTCTTATCACTTGCATTCTATGTAAACGCAAATTATGAAATTTTGTTCTCAAACATATTGCTTTTTGGTATAAAATTATATTTTACGTTGTTGTGCTTACTTGCATTCATTATGTTTGTCATTTTCAAATGGCTGTCATTTGGCTCTAAAGTGGTAAAAATTTCTTCTGCACTGTTCATAATTTCTTGTGTCGTGAACAATAATTTTGCAGTGGGATGATTCTATTGACTCCTTACCTGAGGGGTCAGCAGACCATGCTAGTAGACTTCACTTGCCTACACCAAAGAGAAGGCTTGTATCTCCTCTGAAAAAGTATGAAACTAAAAAATTAACGAGGAGGAGAAAAGTGAAGAAATGGAGTACACTGGAAGAAGACACTTTAAGGACTGGCGTGCAGAAGTATGTGTTTTTTCTCTCCTTTTTTCAGTTTTTATATCCTGGTAAGGCCTTTCTAGATAGATTTTCTCCTTACTATGTAACAACCATCTTATTTCGTTGTTGTTTATTTTTTATTTATGCTTGTCAGATGTTTTACCAAGGTAAAAGCATGTCTTTCTTTCAAACAAGAAATAAAGAAACAAAGATGCGTAATTCGCATTCTATAGCATCACTTTTGATTTGTGCATGCTTGTTTTGACCCTGGAATGCTGCCAGAGTTTACCACCAAAAGGTCTGGTCTCAGATCATCGGATAGAATATTGGCAAAAAATGAACGATATGTTGAAGAGAAATCTAATTATCTCTACTAATCTATGTATATTCCTTCTAAAGGCTTGGTATGGGGAACTGGAAGGTCATCTTAAATACGTATCGTGACGTATTTGAAGAGAGAACTGAGGTAAGAATATTTTATAGTTACCTGCAGTGACTGTAGTTGCTGTTATATCCTTTTTCCTTTTGTCCAACACCAGAGGTTCCTTTGTTCAGGTTGATTTGAAAGACAAGTGGAGAAACATGACACGCTATTGACTCTTCCAAAAAATTGTCTTCAGTTTGTATTATATTTGAGGTAAGCCCTTCTACTATTATTTGAGCGAGTTTCTCAAAACACAGGGATTGGCTGTATGTTCTAGATTACTTACAGTGTCTGTTCAGATCAAGCTAATTTTCGTACTTGGTAGAGTAACGTGAAGGATAGTAACATAGCTATTATATCGATAGGTTCTTCATACGGAGTAGCTTTCTATGTGGATCTTCAAAAAGGGAAAAACGAATCATTGATTGCTTGAATTAAGTGAGTGCAGTAGATATATTAACACATAATTTTCTTCCTCTGTTTTTTAGTTATACAGATAGGAATGTAGACTGTAGTCAGGGTAGCGACTGATGAAGAGGCTTGAAACAACAGTTGGTTGGTCCTATGTCTGCAGCATGTCGCCAAATCTTTTGCCATCTTAAATGTGATTAGATGAAGTTCTTAAACCGACGGACTATTGGCATGAGCTTCTCTCATTCTAGTTGGGGTATCTTTCACCTATCAAATTAGCTGAGCCTGTTGAGCCTTGAGTAGTAAGAACTTGCTAAGCAGCTGAAGCTCCAACTCTATATTATCTTCTCAAAGCATCTTAAGCAACCCAACTGAATCACCGGAGGCTGGGTGTTATGTTTTCTGCACAGCGATTCAAGCATTGTGAATTTCATCTGTGAAAAGTTTGTACATCTACTAATTATGTTAGGAACTTGTAGTTGTGAGAATGATTAGTAGCATCAAGCCAGTGTTTTGTCATGCATTGGGATTGTACAAAATATAGTTCGAATTTTTGCCATGGAGAATCTTCAGTAATGTAAACCGTCTGCTGTCATTCCTGATAAAGAAGCCGGAATGTATTATACTTGTGTTGTTTCTTGTGGCATCAACAAAGATGGCAGCTTTGTTTTTTTCTCACTTTTCTTCTGTTAGTGTTTCTTTGTTCTGTTTATTGGGTATTTTATTCACTATTATCTTGTTCTTCACGTACCATCCGTCTTAGAGATTTGCATAATATTTACATTACATGGAGTAATTAGGTCCCGACACGATGCAACTCTAGGCTGTTTATGCTCATCTGTGGAGGGTTTTCTGGAACGAAAGGAAATGTCGGGTTTTGGATCTTCTGTGCAGGAGGAAAAATGATTTGTTTGATTTTCCTCGTGATCTTCCTATTCTTAACATCGGGCAATAGAAAAACCTGCTTGGAGTTGAGAATTGTAAATTCAATATGAACTACAATTACATCACTGTAAATTAACTCCCACATGTACAATGATACACCATGAAGATATGAACACTGAAGTAGACTAAAATCAAATCAAATATGGGGAGAGAGAGAGAGAGCAACCTGCTTGGAGTTGAGAATTGTTCTCTTTTGTAATTCAATATGAACTACAGTTACATCACTGTAAATTAACTCCCACATGTACAAAATGATACTCCATGAAGATATGAACACTAAAGTAGACTAAAATCAAATCAAATATGGAGAGAGAGAGAGAGAGAGAGAGAGAGAGAGTTTTACTTGAATATGGGTACCAGTTGAATATGACATTGGAACCTCAGGTTTAGCCATCGTAATATAGAGGCCAAGGGATTAGTATCTTTCCAAAAGAATGAAGAACTGATTTTGCGCTAGTTATCCCACGTTCCTTTTATTTTATTAAATTTTTTTTTTTTTGCTTTGTTTCTTTGAAATTCTTTTTAAGCCATACACTTGGCACAATGCATGTTGGCCCTTTCACAACTGAAATGTCTTTGAAAATTAGCAAGTTATATAAACTATAACGGCTACTAACCAAAACATTGGGTTAGTGGGGCACTAGCGTTGTGTCCGTTCTATGCACGGGACAATAAAAAAGAAAAAGAAAAGAAGGGTTCACGTTGATTTTTTATTTTTGTTTTCTGTGCATAGAACGGGCACAACGCTAATAGGACTCCTGTATGAGAGTGATTTGAACAATCAAGCTCGGGTTGCTGCGGAGACTTTTAGTTTCACCAGCTTCTAAAAGTTTCCAACATTCAATTACAATTTCCAACACAAACGCTATACTCTATATTTCATTTTGAGCTCCAATCACATCATCTGGTATCTATTTTATTCAAAGTGATTTTGAAAAAAATCAAAATAAAAGCAAACCCTAACACACATCCTTGATCCTAAAGAGCCTCAAGTTTCCAGCAAATTATAAAATCCAACCACTAATATTAACTAGGTAGATAAAAAATCAAATCCAACCCCTACTATTCTCTAGCCTGTTGATTTAACCTAACGATGGAATACTCATTCTACATCTTATTCGACGATCGAAATCATTTATTATGTCCAAATTCACTTGTTAGGAGATCATGCAAAAATTTAACCCATTCAGCCATAGTAACTATTTCATGTAGAGTTTTATTTATTTATTTTAAAATTCTCGTTAAAAAAATTGAACTTTTTCATCAAGAACTCACCGATATTGGATTGAACTCAATTTTCGCATGAGCTTCTAGGAAATAAATATAGACAAAATAAGAGATTTTGATTCTCGATGCGACTTGTGAGTCACAGAATGAGTACACTCTCGCGAGCATGAACAAAGCGAGGGTGAACAAATTTGCTAAAAAAATGAACTTTTACATCAAGAATTCACCGATGTTGGATTGAACTCAATTTTCTCATCGGTTTCCAAGAAATGAATCTAGAAAAAATGAACAGTTTTGATCCTTGATGTGAGTCATAGAATGAGTACACTTTCACGAGCATAAACAAAACGACGGTGAACAAATTCACTTGGAGTAAATCTGGTCCGTTAATTTACACTTTCGGGTCAATTCTGGGTCCCCTCTCGGGGCACCCAGACTTAATGGAACAAATTTGCTCTTCGCGAATATGGGTAAGTCAAAAGTCTAGAGAAAAATGTCAAACGTCAGACCGCTTCGTTTACGACACAAAACGACGGTTCAATTCCTGTTTCGCCACCTTCGCAATCGTCCGGCCTCTGTAAAGCGACAGCACTACCAGTACCGAAGCACTCTCTCTGATCTCCCACCGACAATGGCTACACGGAGGCTCCTACACTCTCTCTCCTCCGCACCTCCCTCCACCGCTCCCCTTCCAAACCTCCTTTCAAACCCTCAACATGGCATGGCCCGCACCACCACACCACCTCCGCCGCCGCTCTTCTCCCACCGCCTTCCTCCTCACCCGCTTCCTCTCCTCCGCCCCACCTCGTCCGCCTCTTCCTCCTCCTCAGAAGGCCGGCCTCCCTGCCGGAAAGCTCGTAGACGAGTTTTCCGGCGCCGGCGCTGTGGGGAAGGTGTGCCAGGTCATCGGAGCCATGGCCGACGTCAGGTTCGACGAGGGGTTGCCGCCCATACAATTTTTAATAGACACTTTTTAATAGTATTTAAAAAATACACTTTCACACACTTCTATATAATTTTTACGAAATTTCAATACACGTTTTAGACAGTCCAGTTTTTAGCATCATTTATAAGAGTAATTTACAACTGTGCCATTAAGGTAGCTTTTACTCAAATTTGTGCTTAAATTTGAGTTTGTTTTCATTTAAGCTTTTACTCAAAAATTGAGTATTGAGTAAGGGTCGGAGTTGCTCTTAGGCTTTCAAACCAAGATCGAGCAAATTGTTGCCCGGCTTGTTCAAGTTATGGTGTTTAGAATATTCAGCTATTCGAGATTAACCGATGATTGCCTCGATCAAAGCTTGCTTGAGCTCGATCAAAGCCAAGCTTGAACCATGTTTTTAAAGGTTATTAAATTTTTGTGCCAAACTTGAACAATAGATTTTTCGGCTCGTTCGGTCATTTATCAGCCCTGCTCTTCCATACAATCGTGTGAAGCCTAATTTCTCCACTGCTGAAACTCTTCAGTGTTGAAGATTTTCCTGTTATGAAATGAGAAAGTTTACTTTTAGGGCTTTTTTAGCATTTGGTGGATTGAAGTTGTAGATCTCAGTGATGTTTTCCTTCTTTTGTTTACTCTTTTATGAAATATGATGTTGTGGTTATTGATTGGACTCGAATTCTATATTGTCAGCTTTGTGCTTGGATAGTATATATATTCTTTGGTGATTAGTGTAACTAATTCTGTATGCTCTATTATGCTATGAAACGGGCACTAATTCCATGTGCTACTGTATGTACTTGGATATGTTTAGTCGTTGGGGAGTTTTCCAATGGATTATTCGATTTTATCATCTTCGATTTTATCATCATCTTTTACGAATGGATAAAAGGAAGGTGATATTATCACACTAGATTTTATCACACTATATTATCCACAACTATTATCACACTAGATTTTATCTATTGGGAAAACAAGGTGATTTTATCACCCCTCCATAAAACACCAACTAAAATCAAATTTCTCATTTTATCTCATAAAATCCATTCAAAAACTCCCCTAATTCTAAATGTCGCGCGGTATGTTTGTTCTTTAGAGACCAGTGTGATCAGCATATAATATGGCACTGGCACCATATGTAGCACCAATCACATCATCTGGTGGGCCCCACATGCCACATGTGAGTGGGGTTGTGGTTGGTTGTGACACAAAGTTTGTGTCACAATCATTTTTGTTATGCAATATGCCACGTCAAATTTTTGATAAAAAAGAACTCAAACTGTTGGGCTGGAGTTGTTCTAGATGTCGGACATATTTTGTACTCCCTCCGTCCCAAACCCAAATTGTAGTGCAACTTTCACTTTTTTATTTTTTCAAAACAATTATCTATATTTCACAATCTGTAATGTTTTTTTTTATAATTTTGAAATATTTAATAAAGTAAAATGAGATCTATCAAACAAGATCCATATTCCATATAAAAATCATTATAGATCAAAAGATATGGACAATTTTTTTATTAGGGGAAATGATTTTCATACCTCCCATTTTACAATCCACACCCCCTTTTTTGTCTTTATCCTCATGAATTTACAATATTACCCTTGGATGTGTGAAAAAAGTGTATTGAAAAAGAGCAATATTGTAAATTCATGTGGATAAAGACAAAAAAGGGAGTCTGGATTGTAAAATGGGGAGTGTGAAAATCATTTTCCTTTTTTAGAAGTCCCAAATAGTAACATGGTACAACAATTTGGGTCAATTTTGGAAATTGTAAGATAAAGAGGTACTAAGCTTACTACTTACTAGCATCTACTCTGTAAGCAAGACAAGTCACCACTTCTTTCCTAACCAACTTCCTAGATTCCTCCTCGGTTTTAGATTTTGAAAAAAAAGCTTCTATCTCTTGTTCTTCACCATAGTACTATTTACAAATGGAACACTTCCAGTTATGGAACCTCTCTATAAGCTTTGTTTGTTTGAGCTTTCTTGCTAATACAATATGCTATGTTTTTATTTTCAGGGACTTCAGTGTCACATAATTTTTTGTGAATGAATGGCCTCTTCAGTATACTCACCTTCTTTTCTGTTTATCAAATGATAACCTTTAGTTTCCTTTCAATCATGGTAGGTTCCTGTTGGTAGGGCCACCCTTGGTCGTATCATGAATGTTATTGGAGAGCCTATCGATGAGAGAGGGGAAATCAGTAAGCAACTTAACTTCCTTTGAAACTTTGGATGAGTTAATGGTTTGGGAGTTATGATTCTCAATCATGTGATGTCAAACGTTTTTTACTCATGATTTGCTAGTACCCAGAAATTTACTTAAACTTGAAATTCAAGAACCGGATTCACCCTTGAGTATGATCCGCACTGCTCTAAGAAATCTCCATCATCCACTTCACTTCATTGTTTATGCGTAAAATTCTGGGTAGCTATACTAATTTCATACTCTTGATTGCCTATCATTTTTGTCGAAATATTGCAACAGAAACCGACCACTTTTTGCCAATTCATCGAGAGGCTCCTGCTTTTGTTGAGCAAGCGACCGAACAAGAGATCCTCGTGACTGGGATCAAGGTAATGTATCAGTTTAAAAGGTTTGTGTTGTTAGTTCCCCTCCTATTCATAAGGCAAATTATGTATTTCCTTCCTGCCTCATAACTTTGAGGCTAGATAACTCTCATTGCGTGAATTCACGTCATATCAGGTGGTTGACCTTCTTGCACCGTACCAAAGGGGTGGCAAAATTGGACTGTTTGGTGGTGCTGGTGTAGGAAAGACAGTGCTGATTATGGAACTTATAAACAATGTTGCGAAAGCCCATGGTTAGAATTTGATAGTCATGTCAGAGCATTGTCTGCTAGTGTTCTCTTTATTGATTGTTTTTTTACTACATTACCGATCAGGTGGTTTCTCTATGTTTGCTGGTGTTGGTGAGCGTACTCGGGAGGGTAATGATTTGTACAGGGAAATGATTGAGAGTGGCGTCATTAAGCTGGATGATAAGCAGGTTAATGCAATGTAAAGTTCGTTTCAGCTTTTCCACAATGATTTGCACTAGCGTTTTTTTTTTAACTTTTTTGTGTTCTATGTCCACTGAATTCAGGGTGAAAGCAAGTGTGCTTTTGTTTATGGTCAAATGAATGAACCACCTGGTGCCCGAGCTCGTGTTGGGCTTACTGGTTTGACCGTCACAGAACACTTCCGCGATGCTGAGATGTGCTGCTCTTCATCGACAACATTTTCCGGTTTACCCAGGTAGCCGAGCTCAGTTTTCGATAGATTATTATTATTTTTTTGGTGTTGTGCCTGTATTTGTTTTCCTCTTATTGCCACTTGTATTATGCTCATATTCATCCTACAGGCAAACTCAGAGGTGTCTGCTTTGCTTGGCCGTATCCCATCCGTTGTGGGGTACCAACCAACTTTGGCTACGGATCTTGGTGGTCTTCAAGAACGTATCACTACAACTAAGAAAGGTTCCATTACATCTGTACAAGCTATTTATGTGCCTGCTGATGACTTGACGGATCCTGCTCCGGCAACCACCTTTGCTCACTTGGATGCCACAACTGTGTTATCTCGACTGGCATTTTTTTCTCCCTTTCCATTTACTGTGACACGCCCAAACCTGTTTCAACCCTTGATGTTTTTGGTTGTTTCTTGGGCAGATTTCCGAGCTTGGGATCTATCCTGCTGTTGATCCTCTTGACTCAACTTCTCGTATGCTCTCCCCATATATCTTGGGAGAGGAGCACTACAATACTACTTGTGGAGTATAGAAAGTTCTTCAAAACTACAAAAACCTTCAAGATATTATTGCCATTTTGGGGATGGACGAGCTCAGTGAAGATGACAAGTTGACTGTTGCTCGTGCTCGGAAAATTCAAAGGTTCCTGAGCCAACCTTTCCATGTTGCTGAAGTGTTCACTGGTGGGAAATATATAGTTGGTTTCACCATGTTGTTGGTTATCGTTCTGTTTTTCTGTCACCACTTCCGCAATAGGTTTCACCAAATGTTGGCTGAAGTGGGTTCTGTGCCAACACTCTCATGCTTGTGATTTGAATTTACGTACTGGTGGGAAATATATAGTTGGTCTGTGTGGCTGTTTTGCAATGGTATATGCATTTGGTTCCTAAACGGTTTTCTTGATTCCAACAGGGTGTCTTGGATGGAAAATACGATGACCTTCCTGAACATGCATTTTACATGGTTGGAGGTATTGAAGAGGTCATTGCCAAGGCAGATAAGATTGCAAAGGAATCTGCCACATCCTAGACAAGTTCCTACTCTGATTTCCTTTTGTGCCCTTCTTGATAATAGTGAAAATCAATAGTTAAGGTCTTTTTGGTTATACTAACATGAGGAGCTACATCGTAAAACATCTTTGAGACGGAACGAGGCTCTTGCTGTCACCCCCTTTCTGTTTCATCTTCAGCATATGATGCGGAGAAAGAAAGGTGAATCTGTAAATATTGTTTGCAGTTATTTTCAGTAGGATGACTTGATCACAAAACGTTGCAGAGGATTAGTCCCGGAAAGCACTAAACATTGACTTGTAACTTTTGTATCCTCCTTCGTAACATTTTTCTTCGCATGGATGTTTTTAGACTTCCTCTTTTTCACACCTATGTGCACGATTTGGCTACACGAGTTTCCAAGTAGGGTTTCAGGACATCGCAGCCTGCGTTTTCATTCCATTTTTTTGTCCAAATAAAAAGCTGGGTTCTGATGAGCAAGTTTCTTCTTCCGGTGGTTGAAGTAAAAACTGTTAAGAAGTTAAAATTTAAACCGCCGCAAATCAGTCCACCTGCAACAGTTCCAAATGATCGAAAGGATTGAGTTGATATTACTTTTGAAATTACTACTTGGAAGGGTAGACTGGTGTGTATGCAAACGGGAAAGCGGGTTTCGGAGGCATATTCAGAAATGAACAAGGAGAATGGATTCTTGGCTATTACGGAAAGATGGTGGTTGGCTCTAGCTTGGAAACCGAAGTGTGGAGTATATATCAGGGACTTACAATCATATTGGAGAAGGGACTAACAAATACCCACATCGAATCGGACTCTCAAACAGCGGTTATACTCTTCAACGAAGGTGCCAATGCTAATCACCCGCAAAGTAACATCATTAATGATGACAAGTACCTCATCAACCGCACTGGAAGTACCCTCTCACATACCTACCGTGATGCAAATCAATGCGCGGACCATCTTGGAGCTGAACAAGAAGAAGAGCTCGTTGTTACCACGACTCCTCCCAGTTCCATCAGGGAGTATATGTTAAGGGACACCCTTAACATTAGGCAAATACTTGATTATACGGTTTACTTCATGGTTTCTAGTAGGACACTTGGCTATGTAATTAACGCTACTGCACCTCTGATGCAGATCAACTCTCTCCTTAAGTTTTATCTAATATTTCCGATTTACCCAAAAAAAAAAAAAGAATGTGTTCTCAATGGTCTAGTTTATCTTACAAATAAAATTAGTACCCTACCTATAAGGTAATGTATGAAATTTGAACCGTTGAAAACACATCCGACGGTCTACATGACACACTATAGGGGTGCTTTACATCCCTCCCAAAAAAATGCGCTCTCAGTTTGATATTCTAGTTTTTCAGTAACGAGATGCTCACCATCTCAAGGTTTCTGAGAAATAAAAAGACACAGGAGTTTGATAGCTTTGACCTCCCTGATTTAACAAGGGGAGAATTAATAAGAAAACAATGGGAGGATTAGGGTTTTCTAAAGAGTGAAAGGAAGAAAGAGAAGTAGAAGATATATGAGCCGCATTGCCTTAAACCCCTTCCCATGTCATAGATATCACAAGGTCCCCAACCACCACTTGTCCTCCCATGATTGAAGTGCAAGAGACGGTTGCTGATGGGTGTTAACGTGTTGTACGGAGATTCCTTTCTCCTTTGGGCTAAACGAATCGGGTCTTGGGTTCATGATGTGATCTCCATCGTCCAACTGAGAGAGAGGGATAAACTGGCATTTGTACATTTTTACTTGCCTAAGAAAGATGAGCATTCTTCTCATCTTATACCTTTGTTGTTTAGTCCAATGGTTGGACACTCCTCGTATCAACTTTCGTCCTACTCATTGCCGAGTATGCCTTTTGCTTGGACATTCTTTGTGCCGGGTGCCCAAGGTGGACCATTTGTTTGAAGTGGTGCCAATAACATCCTTGCTCGATAATAGATCTTGTTGATGCCTAGTCAGCAAGTAACACGTGTCTTTTACATTCAGTATCTTCGCCATGTACACGTGCCTAAAATCTAATGAAACTTCTTTCAAGAAAAAGTGATAACTTAATTAAGAGGAACTAAGTTACAAAGGCTCGAATGTCTTGACAAAGGACTTCAACAACAAAAAAGAAAATAAATTTACATAGAGAAGAAGTAGATGAAGAAGAGAAAAGACAGAGGATGAGAGATGATAAACATGGTTGGAAAGCAACAATCGACTAACTCGATAATTAGGAAACAAAATTACAATGATATTGTGAGCTTTTGGTGTGTGGACCTTTGCAATGTTGTACAATGGTCGGTATTTATAGAACTCCATAAGCCTTGTAACCGCTTGGAATAACTTCCCACGACTTTGGACCATGTTCCTTGAATCGTGCAATTTTGAATGTCTTCAATTCCGCCCTTGTTCAACGATTGACAATTGTCCTTATTTGGCCGAAAATAACTACCCATTATCTTGATAATTATCACATGTGTTTTCGGCTTATAAAGAATTCAAATTTCAAATAAATAACCCCCTAAAATTAAGGCAACCGCCTTATCTCTTCTCCTAGAGATAAGTATCTCCTGAATTGTAGGAATTCTCCATTGATCAAACATTCGAAAATCTCCTGCCACGTGTATGGTCCAGATATGGTACAAACAGACATCCATTCTCTGCTGCACATTGTCGTGAAGTTTACATAATTGATCTTGGACCCCACATCGATATGGAGTGGATGAGGGGCCTAAGGCCATCCGTAGTGGTGGAGTTAAATTTGTGTTGTTATATGACACAAAAGTGTAAAAAGTGGGTCCCATTTATGTGTTGTTATGACAAAATGTATTGTTAAGTTAAAAAGTGTTATAGTGGTGTTGTTAAAGTGTAAAAAATACTACCTTTTTCTCTTTCCCTTTTCCCCCGTGTCAGCCCACCCACCCTCTCTCTCTCTCTCTCTTTCTCTCTCTCTCTTCCTGCGCTGAGGTGTCAGCCCACCCATTCCCTTCTTTCTCTCTCTTCTTGCGCTGACTCACTCTCCGAAAGTTTCACACTTTTTCAACAGGGCCCCACTTGACTCACACTACTGCTGGTGTGACAGTTAATACCTGGTGTAACTATTTTTAACCTCTGACACAACTTAACTACACCTTAGCTACACCACTGTGTATTGAAAACAAATTTTTTTGTTGCTAACTGTTAGTTTCTTACACTAATCTGCCATTTAACTCCACCACTACGGATGGCCTAAGGGAATGAAAACTTTTTCTGCCATGTAAAAAGTCGACAAGTCACCATGCCATGTCAAAATTTCACGTTCGAGGTTTACTTGAGAAAATGTGACAGACTAAAAGTGAAATTTATTTAAGTTTGAGTTCCCATACGACACTAGACTAAAAATCCGAGGATTCTTTTGCAAATATTTTCCTTCCCCAAGAAGAAAAAATAATACAAAATGTCAATCCAAACTGCCAGAATCTGAGAGAGAAACCGCGTCGTTCGATTTCCACCAATCTTCGAATCCAAAATTCATCAACTGAATTCGAGAACACAATCCAATTCAATTTCAATTGAATTCGATACGATTCAACTCGACCTTTCCGATCGCAGAAAACCCAACAAACCATGGCCACTCCGCCGTCCTCATCGTCGGCCAACATCATGCTAGCCGTCTACGAGAAGAAAACCCTCCCCGTCGACCTCTACCGCCCCTTACGAAACTACGTCGTCTACAACTACTCCGAACGCGAGGCCCAAGCCCTCGACGACGACCTCCAAACCCTAAAACAAATGCGCTCCGACCTCGAACGCTCCCCCGCCGCCGCCGCAGCCTCCGACTCTCTCTCCGCCCGGCGAGACCTCTTGCAAAAGTACTTCCGATCACTCTCCGCTGTTGAATCACGCTTCCCGATCTCACCCGACAAGGACCACGTCAACGCCGTCACCTTCACGTGGCACGACGCCTTCAAAAACAAGCTCAAGGCCTCGCAGCAGAACATCCACCTCGAGAAGGCGGCCGTGTTGTTCAATTTGGGCGCGGTGTATAGTCAGATAGGGTTGATGTATGATCGGGGTTCGGTTGACGGGAGGAAGCAGGCGTCGCACGCATTTATTGCTTCGGCGGGGGCGTTTGCGTTTCTGAGGGATAATGAGGCGACCAAGGCGTCAATGGGGAGTTCGGCGACTGTGGATTTGTCTGTGGAGTGTGCTGGGATGTTGGAAAGGCTTATGCTGGCACAAGCTCAAGAGTGTGTTTTTGAGAACACTATTGCTAAGGGGAGCACTCCTGGGGTTTGTGCTAAAATCTCCAGACAGGTTAGTGTTTGCTTCTTTATTATTTGTGAAGGGATATATAAAGATATTGTCGGTGAACTAATTAAACCAAGTAATCTGCACTACCATTACTAGGAGACAATCGAGTTTTAGCTATAGCTATATCTAGATTGTTTTTGTATTGTCGTCCACGGGAGCTCCTCTGTATACTGAGCAGCAGAGGCTAGTGGAAAAGGAAATGGAAATAAATTAGCACAGCTTAAACCCCCTCATTTTCATTTCGGTTCAGTCTTTTGTTTTTCAGAGTCATTGTTTGAGAAATGGTCACTATTAGTCAGACTCAATAGAAGTGAATCAATCCTTTTTTCTGTTGTGGAGGTGGAGAACTAGTGAAGTGATATATATAATCCTTTGCCATTCAAAAAAAGATATATATAATCCTTTATTAATTTTTGTTTGTGTATGCACGCATGGGTGTCTGTGCTTGTCTGTAATCTCATAGGGGATGCCTAATCTCATTCTACTTTAGTAAAGGATTAATAACAAAACTCTCATCATCGCACTTTTTCATCGTTTATTGGATGTGTAAATCAGGTGAATATTTAGTCCGGATCATAGGAATTTTAACCAAATACCAGGTTTGTGTTCCCTTGAATATATGGTTCAATCCGATGTTCTGATCAAAGTAACATGCCCTATGGGTTAGTAGAATCGTTTCTAACATTTGAAGTGCCTACATCTGAGCTGAATTGTTGCGCAAGTGGTATGTGGGGTCCTTTTGGAAATGTGATTTTTTCTCTAATGTGAGGGACCTGTAATGTGATTCACTGCACAAGTAAATAAGCATGTTATTGTTCACCATATAATAACGGTCCAAAAAGGATTATACCACAGTTGTTAATTTACGTGTTTCTGTAGGTTTGTAAGTTTGTTCATATCAATGGACATGCATAAATATATACTTTGCTTGCCTGGTAGTTAATCATAGTTAACTTTAATCAGGTTGGGATCTACTATGAGGAAGCTTTAGCTGCACTAAATGTTGCACCTCTGAAAGAGCATTTTGACAAGAACTGGTTCTCTCATGTTCAACTGAAGGCAGCCTTGTTTTATGCTGAGGCTTGTTACAGGTGTAGTTTGGAGTTGCACGAGAAAGAAGAAATTGCTGAGGAAATTGCTCGGTCGAAGAGTGGTATTAATGCCTTATCTGAGACGAAGAAATCATCGGCAAAAGGTGCTGCACAGCAGCTTTTGGATGCAATTAATAAGTTGGAAGGGAATCTAAACCGTAACCTAGAAAGGGCTGTGAAGGAGAATGATAGAGTTTACCTCATGAGGGTTCCTGCTGCCAGTTCTTTACCTCCTCTTCCAGCAGTTTCATTGGTTAAGTCTATGCCAATGGCTGAGATACTGGATGCAAGCAAGGAGAAAATGTTTACAAGTCTCGTTCCCGACAGCAGTGCTAAAGCTCTTTCTAGATATACTGAAATGGTTGATGATATCATTAGAACACAAGCGGAAAAATTGCAACAGGGGAGTGAACTTGCCCGAGTCAGGCTCAAAGATATGGACTTGCCTGATTCTATTCTTGCTTTGGAAGGGAATTTCACCCTGCCAACAACTCTCAAAGAAGATGTAGAGGCAGTTCAAATTAGCGGTGGCCCAGCTGGGTTGGAAGCCGAGCTACAACAACTCAGAGATTTGAGGAGGGTAAACCAGGAATTGCTTGTTCAAACTGAGGAGCTCTTGCAGAAAGAAGCTACAGAGGATGCACAGTTTAGAAGCCAATTTGGCACGCGGTGGACTAGGCCTCAGTCAAGTACTCTAACAAAGAACTTGCAAGATAGGTTAAATAGATTTGCAGCAAATCTGAAGCAAGCTGCTGACAGTGATGCCCGGATTGAGCGTTCCGTGAGGGATCATTCAGCACTTATGTCAATCCTTGACCGGCATCCGGTATGTTTCTTTTCAAGGATTTGCGTGAAATCTTCCTGGCTTGTTGATTCTTTTCATTTTCTATGTGGGAATGCAGGGGCGGGCGGAAGGGGTGCCCAGCCCCGCGCATAACTCCAAATCTCCTCTTTAATTGTTCTAATTTTTTCAGGCTAATTTCTATAATTTCCGTAAAATAGGCCCGTGCAAGTCTCTTGGATGAATTTTTTTTCATAAAATGGATTTATATGTGCGCGGAAAAAGCTCCCTATAATTCTAAGTACTCCCCCCGTCCAATATTGCTTGCCCCTTTTGGGGAAGCGTGTATTTTGCATGCAAAAATTAATGTGTTTATGGGAATTATTTTTTAAAAAAATTTACACCAATTTTTTCTACTCAATGAGATCTTTAAATTGGTGTAATTTTTTTTAAAAAAAAAAATGAATGCTAATATATTAGATTTTGCGTGCAAAATGCGTGGAAACCCAAAAAGGGCAAGCAATTTGGGACGGAGGGTGTAATCAACAATTTTTTAGCCGTATGTGTAAAGTAGAATATTGGCTATGTATGTACACAAACTTAGACCTACCAAGTAGAGCTATATAAGTTTGGAAATATAGCTTATGTAATCACTGTAGATATACACGTGGTTCGGGGCCCGCTAAGTACAAATCCTGCATCCGCCACTGCGGGAATGCCTATCATCTTTTCATGTGAGTTGATAATTATAACTGATCAGTGTTCTGAAAGTCGGCCTAGGCGGCTCTCTAGGTAGCCACCCAACGTCTAGATTTTAGGGTCTCTCATCTATCCGTTGATTAGACATTTTGTACATTAGTCAAGATTAATTGTTAAAGCTGAGATTAGTTGGCAGGTCTATTGCCTAATTTTTAAAAATTCTATGACTTAATGCGTGATTTTAAAAGATAAAGGTGCTAAGTGTTATTTTCACTAAGACATCATATACCAATTTTAACTTTTAAGTGTTAAGTTTATTTTGCCTTTGAACTTTGAACATTGGACTTTGTATTTGACTAGTTATCCATTACTAGTTACTCTTTAGTTGTTACTTTACTCTCAATTCTTTTTCTCCTAGTCTTATGTCATTTCTTAATCGAACTTTGGGGACGGGGGGAGGTATTATTTTAAAATATAGAAAAACCAACTAATATCTAGGCCCCGATTAGTCCCCAAGTAATTAGTTTAGGCACTAGGCGCCTTTCTTCCGCCGACTAGCACCTAGCGACTTTTAGAATATTGCATTTTATATTTTGAAGGAATGCATCGTATTCCTAGTTATAGGATTTTCAAAATCATTTTTTGAATTTAGTTTGTTGGCCTTTTCACATATTTTATTTTGTGGGTATGTGAGTGATAGAAGAAGTCTGAGTCTCTTCTTCGGTCTCCACGCAAATTTTATAAACGGTGTAAACTGATATCTGCGCCTTTCTGTAAATTCCTCCTTTTCCCCCCCTAATCTTTTGGGTTCGGTGCGGTATGTGATATGTCTTATTGCAAGAGGGAAATTGAGGTTGTTCAACAAGTTGTTACTTGTAGTTGATTAATGCTTTTCCCCATGGCATACTGGCTCTATGTATATTGTCCTGTTTTGATGGAGGTATTGTGGTCAACTGATGAAGTTTTTCTTTCTTACTCACTTCCTTTGTACCTTTCTCCTGGTGTGCTGGCTCTTTTAGTTTTTGCAACTAGGACCAGTGCCATCCATCTCGTTACGTGCCGGCTGATACCGGGCAGTACACCCTGTACAATCAAAAAAACCAGTACACTCAATTGTCAGTTTTGTACCGTGTAAACTATCGTTGTGTTCCAGTATTACCATGTGTATCCTGCATGTTCCGGCTCTTATCTAGATCAAGCCTATACGATGGACAAAAAAGACTACTAAAACATTTATTGGCAGAACAAAAATATCGATTAACCATAAATCTTAAGGCAAGATACAATGGTCCGGCATGTACTGTACTAGTGGCATAAAAGGCTACGCTGACCTGTGTGAGATTGACAACTTTGATTAGGACTGCTTCATAAGCTTTCTTTCTTGTTTACTCATCTTAAAATTGTAATAAATTGAGTTATGTGCGGGGTAAGTTTGACCTTTTCTCCTTTTCTTTGGGGGAGAAGTTGGAGCATTGAATTGATGTGCGCTTTGCTCTTTGCAGATAGAATCAGCCCTTCCTACGCTGGCAAGACCTATTATGTCTTTGGATGCCAATGAAGATGCTATTGTGGGGTCCCTCAAGCAGAGTTTGGTAATTTATCTATTCAGTCTATTAACTGCATTATTATTTGGTTATTGTTTAGTATGGGTATGATAGCTAGTCATTTGCTCGTTCCGTTTCTCTCTTTCATGAAGGAGTTTGCCCTCCTATTTTGAGGTTAGGACATCGAGCAACCCCCTCCAATTGAGGGAAAAACGAAATAAGGATTCTCTATCGTTGGAGGAAGCTCCACTCTTTTTATCATTCGAGATGACCTTTATAGCTTTTCAGATACTCCTTTGTATGTTGTTCAGTAAGTTTTGGCATGCTCTTGTATTTGAATGACATTCACTATTGTTTTGGGATTATTGAGCTATTTTTGGAACTTTTATGATAATTCAACTCCTGCTTATGTATTCCAGAGTCATTCACTTTTGTTATTTTAATTCCCTTGAGTCATACTATCTGGTTTCCCTCTTCTCGGTTATCAAAGTTGTCTAATCTCTTGTGACTGTGTTATGCTTCCTCATATATTGGAACTTTTGGATCTGAGGAGGTTACTATTGTGGCTGAGTTGCTGGACCCTGGTGATTATTATATTTTCTTGGATGAAAACTTGACATTTGTGGGCTATAATTTGATGTACGCATGATATGTGAACGAATTTATCAAAGTTGAAAGGAATGACATTCTTAGCTTATGGGTTGAAAGTGAGGGTTTAGTATTTGAATATGTGAAATTAACCCTTTGCTGTTAAATCCCATGGATTGACTTTGTCAATTTTATGGAAAGAATTGAGTCTGACTTTGTAAATTTCATGGAAAGAATCGAGTCTAAATTTCATGTATATTTTTTATACATTAACGATTTTATGCAATCATGGTGCGAACCTCTATGATTTAGGGGGACAAACTTGTAAAATTTAGGGGTGCAACCTTAGTCACACAATTCGCCTCCTAGGGGTGCCGCACCGTGGACTGGTGCGCGAATTTTCAAACTCGGCTCGAATCCGGCCATAATTTGCGGATTGGTATTTAGAAGTTCACGAGTACATTTCTGGCTTTGGCGGATTAGAGGTCTGGTCCAATCATGGCAAGACATGCATGTAATCTCTTAGTGCGCTGCATGCAGTAGGGACCCAAACAACTATTAAAAATAACCCAATAGAGCATAAATGCCCACCAAACTAACTCCCTTCTTTACTCATATGGTCGGAGGTAACTGCTAAGTCACACAAAGTGCGAGCGGGGCGTGTGTGAATGTGAACACGGGAGCTTGTGCGTAAAAGCGTCAATGCATAGAAAGATTGGAATTGAGTGCGTCTTGAGAGCGTTCATATTAATTGTATTACAAATATTTTATAATATTATCTAATTAACATTTGTGCGTTCTGTAATTTGGTTTCTTTATAAAACAAAAGCTCTTAACCAATTATTGTTGGAGTCTTAGTACATAAAAAATTTCGATGTTCATATAGTCTAAATTTTGCCTAAGTTTAGCTTATAGACTTATAAGTGATAAATTATGGTAACCTCCAACCATATGAGTAAAGAAAGGAGTTAGTTTCGTAGGCTATGGCTTGGTTGGTGGGCATTTATGCTCTGTTGGGTTATATTTAAATAGTTGTTTGGGTCCCTCCTGCATGTAGCGCACTAAGAGACTACATGCATGTCTTGTGATAATTGGATCAGAACTCTAATCCGCCACAGCCTGAAATGTAATTGCAAACTCCTAGAGACCAGTCCGTGAATTATGGCTGGATTCAAGCTGAGTTAGACAATTCGTGCGCCAGTTCTCTATGCGGCACCCCTAGGAGGCGAACGGTGCGACTAAGGGTTACCGTAATTTATCACTTATAAATCTATAAGCTAAACTTAGTAAGGCAAAATTCAGACTATATGAACATTGGAAATTTTTATGTACTTAGACTCCAACAATAATTGGTTAAGAGCTTTTGCTTTATAAAGAAACCAAATTATAGAACGCACAAATGTATGTTAGATAGTACAATAAAATATTTGTTATACAATTAAATACTATCGCTATGCATTCAATTCCAATCCTTCTAGAAATTGATGCTTTTATGCTCCCGCCCACGCTCGTGCTTTGTGTGACTTAGGGTGCAACCTTACAGTTTTGGACTTATTAGGAAATGCCATATTTCACTGAGTTTTTAAGAAATCTTTTAAGGGTGTGGTGGCCCCTTGATCTATCGTTCCCAACAAGATAATGCTTCTCTTTGCCAGGTCACGATAGCTTTAAGAGATTCGTAGTTTCCATACTTATGCTACTTTAGATTGAGGAGAAAATATTGTGACTAAACTAGTCTAGGAATGGATAACTAATCCAGTATGTGATCAATAGTGGATTTCAATGGTTCAAACTTGGCCAATAAACCTTGAGGTTATTGCTTCAAACATGAGGGATACCACTTTGTGCATATGATTCCAAATGTTTATCCCTCCTAGACCTCGATTAATGGGGACTAAAGTGGGCATATCTTTTTCTAGTTATATAATTCATTGACATTGCTTGGGCTAGTGCCACTGGAGCAATCCACTCTTAAAGTTTGTTTACATACATGTCAATGTGCATTGATTGTATGATTAGTTATCTTTTTGCATGTTTATTTACCTGGGAAGATTGTTTTGATTTCATAATTGTCTAGTGACTGACTCGTGCGAAATAGCCTTCCTCATATTGCTTGCTTTTGCAGAGGCAATTGGAGACTCTTAGTGCTCAACGTGCAGGGCTTGAAGACATGCTCAAAGACATGAAGAGGAAGGTGTGCCTACTTTATATCTGATATCTATATAGCTCGATTATCACATGATAGCAACATTTTTTTTCCCTTATTCCAATTTCTGGTGGATATTGCTCCATGTACTTGAGGCTGCATGTCCCAAGGGGAAAAAACTGTCCTGCATGATTTTGATAGTATTACAACGCTTCACATGTTAGCTTTGGGAATTGGGACGCATAGCTGTTTAATGAAAGTGCTTCTTTTCCGATTTATCCATGCAACCAAATTGGTGAGTACGACAAGTTATCTTTTTTCTTGTCCTGGTTGTGAGGAGAAATGGACGTCTGATTACACCCTCTTGAACATCTCAACTGATGAATTTGGAAGTCTCTAGAGTCTGGACTGTTGAAGGGAAAAACCATTTGGTGCAGATTCTTTTTTGTCCAGTGTGGTGCAGATGATGTCGTAGGAATTTTTATCATGGTGGAGCTGCTTCCAAAACTATTCTCCTGGTGCAGGATGCCCCTGTGTCTATTTCAATTGTATCCATTTCAGTATTTTTCTTGAGCTTGAAAAATTGATGTCCACGAGGAACAGGAAGTTTGAATATTGTTTTTAGCGCTGGTAAAGGTGGTATCTCCTTGTAGTAATGTACAAATTTTCTTGTTACGTCTAACTAGTTAAGTTTCATTTCCTCCAGTGATTTTCCATTGCATATGTTGCTCGCTTCATTTGCAGTTACTGATGTTGTCATTGTTATTAAATGGCTTTCATGCAATTATTGTATTACCATATTTTTTGCTTTTGGTGCATCCTTAATTGGGTGATGTATATCGGGTATCTTCAGGATGATATATTGCCGAAGTTGATGGCATCAACTGGCTCGTATGAGGATCTTTTTAGGAAGGAAATAACTAAGTATGATCACATCTGTGAGGAAATTGCCCAGAATATTGTGGCACAAGAGCAACTGTTGCTACAAATTCAGGTTTGTTTGTTCTTTGCATGATTCTGTTATTTACTTTCTTCTACCTTGCTCGCTTTTAACGTCATGTCATATGGTTTGAGCTCTCATGCCATGGTTCACAAGAGGCAGTTTGTCAGGTCAAATGCTAACTTGCATGTTTTTATTTTTCATTTTTATTTTCTTTTGTTGGACTCTGAACAATCCGTTGAATGATGATGGCCTTGATCTAGGAGTTAGGGGGGGTGGGGATAAAAAATTAATGGTGCTTGTTATTTTGGACAGGGTACTGGAAAGCTATCACGAGTGTGCTCTCTTGGCATTCTCGCAATAGGTTCTGTTTTCCAAAAAATTGGTTTTACATATGGGTCCTTTGTCTTGTGTTATGCAAATAGCTCTTGGGTAAATAGGAAGACTACATTTTCGGATTTCATTTCCTTGCCGTCTTCAGAATCATGTTGGATGGTTGATTATGTTCTAGACTTTTTGCCTGCATTTATGGCATTTGAGAATTGTCATGTCGCGTGAAGGCTATCCTATCTAAAGCTTTGCGCTTGATCCCTTTATATTTTGGGAAGTGTTATGTCATCATTGGTGGCTCGTACATTCCTTATTGTATTAATTAAAGCATCCAACTCAAAACCAATTGGCAATGAGTGAAGAGACCGCTCGGGCTCATATACTATGCTTTGGAGGGAATAATTAACCAATGTGGGACAAGCCCTAACACTCCCCTGCACGTGTGACCTCTGATCCGCACTTGGAGAGGTAAACAACAGATCCATAACCTAGGGATTACAATGAACAAAAGAACACGGTGCGCTTAAGGCACAAACACGGGGCAAACAATCAAGAGAGTCTTGTACAAAGCCCCCAGAAGCCTAGCTTTGATATCATGTTAAAGCATCCAACTCAAAACCAATTGCCAATGAGTGGAGAGGCCGTCCAGGCTCATATACTAGCTTTGGAGGGCATAATTAACCAATGTGGGACAAGTTCTAACAGTATCTTTTGATGTTCACAGGCTCAAAATGACGAGTTCTCTGCCATCTTTAATCTCGAAGATTATAAAGGTAAGCCTTCTCTACAAACTGAGTTTTGGAGTTCAATGCAGTTATTAAGTTCGTCTTCTCGTTGTTTCTTGTTTGGGTTTTCCAATGTTTTCCTCTTGGTTGTTTAACACCATTGATTATGTGATTGTCCATTTTCCCCTTGTGTGTGTGAACCGTGTTCATCTTGTAAGCTACATGTTTATATTTTAACCTCTTTTCCCCCTTTATGGATAATTCCGACTTCTCAGCATCTCGTGAGAAGAGCTACAAGCAAATTGAAGCTGCCATAGCAAAATATCGAGAAATTAAAGAAAATGTTAATGAGGGATTGAAATTTTACGTTACTCTCCAGGTATGATTTTTGTGTTATGAATCACGGTGCTGTATGGTAAATCTAGGAATGACTCATCGTATCTGTCTTTTGCGATTGCCTTTGTTAAAATTTCTTCTTTATGTCTTTTGCTTCAAACAGGATGCAATTACAAACATAAAACAGCAGTGCAGCGATTTTATAATGACCAGAAGCATTCAGTGCCGAGAAATGATTGATGATGTACAAAGACAGATGGCAGTTTTTGGTTTTCAGGACAAGAATTCAGCCGGTTCTTTCAACTATCCACTAGTTGGACAACCTCATCAAATTCCAAGATCCTCTTCGCAGCAACAAGTAAATCCTGCGAACATGCCTCAGCCTCCACGTCCTCAGACATCTTATTATAACCAGCATCCTGAGCAGCCAACAATGCCGGGGGGTTACTCCCACCACCCTAACCCTTATGTCAGCACGCCCCAGCCGCAACCTCCTCCGTACCACGCAGCAGCTCCTGGTGGTGGCCCTCCGTACGCAGCACCTCCACAGCCCCAACAGCAGCCACCAGTAAGCCACGAGTATGGCCAACCGGCATATCCTGGGTGGCGCGGTCCATATTACAATGCACCAGCCCAGCAACCGGGAACTCTTCCTCGGCCTCCTTACACCATTCCATCTCCATATCCTCCTCCTCACCAGAGTGGTTATTATAAGCAATAGTTTATGCTGTCAGATTGATTGTTTATCGGTGTTATTCGTCTGTATCTTTTCCCCATTTTCGGTAGGATGTGCTGCAGTTAGCTTGACAATCACATGCACATCGTTTACGGCATCCTCGGCTATACCTTTGTATAGTATGCTTATTTTCTATATCTAGCAGTTGTACAACCTCAGGAATTTTATCTATAGCTTGTTGGATCGATACGTTCTGGATATTAGTTTACTGCAGGCTGCAGTCATTTTGAGAGCTAAACGTTATATTTGGCGCTTGCTCCTTCCGTTGATTATAATAAATTGTCGTGGTATTTTGTGTTGTGTTCAAGTAAGGTTTATAGTATTTTTCCTACGCAAGTGCAATTTATTCTTGTTGCAGGTTTTTCTCTGTTCTATAAAAACCTTACAACAGCGAGAATTTTCATCATGCCATCAATTCGTATAAATCAGAGAAATATATTGACGGTGAAAACAAATTATGCCGATGAATCATAGAAGAGAGCTTATTCATAGACCATTTTACGAAGTGGGTGTTTGCAAAAAATTGAACAATACTCACTATGAGCAGATTTTGAGATTTTAGCTTTTAAAAAACTGTTTAGTGTTTGTCAAAATTAGAACATATTTTGAGAATCTACGGATTCCTAGATGCTAGTAAAATACTGTAGGAAATAAAATCAGATTGTAGAGAAGCTAGATTTGAGGTGTTTTTCAAATAAGATTTTAGATTTTAAGTACTCTGTAAGTTGATTCTCAAGCGCGTCCTTTCCTGGAATTTGGGATTCGTATTCAAGAAAGGGTTGGCAGAAAAGGAAAGCTCGACTGCCCCAGCATTCAGCAAGTGACTTGAAACCAGAAGCAAAGCTGCATAAGCCTCTTAACCTGTTGATAACTAACGAACCAATTAATTGGGGAATCAATTCTGCCATCCAATAGGTTCAATTGAAATCGTAACAAAGCTCCGTATAGGTTAATCCAAATACAAGTCCCAAGGCTTCCTACGGTCTTTTGGTTATTCTGCCGTCCACTAGCAGGCTCAATTGCAGTCGCAACAAAATTCCGCGCAAATTGACCCAATAGTGATTTTCTTCGAGCTAAAAACCACTCAATTCCCCAGTTACCACCTCGGCATCAAAATCACGTGGTACATAGCCATTGTGTTCCAAAAACTGACTTATAAACTTTACCAGATAAGTCATTCTCTCACAATACATCAACTCAAAAAGCCAACTAACCAGTTCCTGAATTAAGTTAGTTTCTAGAACAACTACGGTCCTTTTCTTTTACGATGCAGATTTGCAGTGAAACTCTAGCCATTACGAATATTGTAGAATTAGTCCCAAAAACAAGAATAAGTTTCTTCCACGCCGTTCCTGCTATAATAGCCTTTCAGTACGAGAAGGTTCTAAAACCTTGAGCTGATGGTACTTTATATGGTCCTTCAATAAAATGAAGTGCCTTGGCAAGAAATGAGCACCATCAAGTTCTTCAAGAAAATAAAATTTGAGATTCGAACATCAAAGGACCCCAGAAAATTTTCAGTAGCAATGACGTGTGCTGAGATTGAAAGTCCAAACAATATCGGTGTCTGTGTGATATATTTCCAGGCATTAACTCTACGTAGAAACCGCAATATAGCTTTGTAATTCATCAATGACAAGATATATAGTACTACATACAAATACCCATGGGCAAAAGAATGAGAGTTTTGCAAAATCAAACAAAGAGTACAAGCAAAGATAGTGCGATTCTGTTTCCGTTGTAATTGAACTTTGCAGCGATGACTAACTGTAGTCATTTTTTCCTCTCTTCCTAACCCTACTCCATTTACACATTGCATTCACACGAATCAAACTATTACAGCAAACCAATGACTTGAACTTTTTCAAGGTTTATGTTGAGCAAGAATTGAGGTCTGAACTGCATGGGAAGAAGATATAGCTTTGCCATTCACAATAACTTGTTCCACGAAATCCACACGGACTGATTTGAACCTGTAAAACTGGCATACAAGCAGTCATGAAAGAAAGTATTATTAAGATAAGTTTTTAGGAACAAGTATATTAAGACCTTGACAACTTCAAAAATATACTAAAAAGATTGATCAACACTTTACTCCTCCCGGGCATATCGTCAGAGCTATTGTGAATAACATGAATGGATTTCACTCTTAGTGAACAAGACTTATTTTTGTTTTCTAATCCGTCAATAAAGTGGTTTGAACAGTCACATGAAAACAGAAGTCATGATAAGATTTATTTTCGAGCGAGGAAATCAAGTCATCAATCACTCTTCGGAGGAGTTGGGGAGAAGGCTCAATTTTTTGTTTTTCACTTCTCTAGGGGGAGTTGTTGCAAATAAAATGAAATGGATTTTACTATATTAGATAAAAACATACTCGTATTAGTTTAGTTTCCCAAACCATGACTAGCCTATTGAGGTCTTAGAAAACAGGAGGATTAACATACAGAACATACCTTTCCCTTCCAAGAAAAATCAACATCACGGCAATTGGGCTCCAACAATGTGAGCTGATCTCCTTCTTTAATCTGTGAGAGTCCTCAATCTCAGGTAATGGAAGACATAATAGGATGAAAGTATAGCTAATCATTCCAAACTGTGGGAACTATTCACCTAAAGGTCCTTCAGAAAAGGGAATGACAATGACATTGAAGGTATTGGAGAAGCTCCGGATTCTGGATTGCTAGTCTTGCGGCTCTACTAATTCTTCAGTTGAGGTCTAGAGGCCCGAAAGAAAATTTCACTTTCCTATGATTTCTTGTTACTCTCTTTTTCTTCTTTTCTTTTCTTTTATTTTCTTTTTCTTTTTTTTTTGAAATTCAAGGGGGCAAAAACTTCAAAGAGTATTGGAGATGCCTTCTTATAGGTAAGGAAAAGATAATTCCAATTGAAAAGAATCTCCACCAACCAGAGTCAAAGGAACTTACTGCCTCATCACGTATCCCATAGACCGAGAGAACATAGCAGATTTGATTTGAATCACAGACCAAGTAATACCTGCAATATCAAAGTATATTGAGAGAGAGAGAGAGAGAGAGAGAGAGAGAGAGAGAGAGAGAGAGAGAGTAAAATTTGAAGGAACTTACAAAGGAGCCACATTCTCGTGCTTCACAAAGAATAACACTTTCCCAATAATTGCAACTTTTCTATTCAGACCATCTGAAAGAATATCTACAGTGGCTTTTCTGTAGGAAGGGTTCACTAGCACAATAAAAGGAGTTCAATTATACAAACCAATGGGAGGTAACTTGAAAGGGGAAGGCCATCAATATAAAGCACAAAAAATGCTTACAAGTAACAGCAGCTAGAGATGATGCCAGAGAATTAAGTCGTTTTGCTTTAGTTTGTGCCTGTAAAATGGAGGAAGATTATTACATGCCCGCTCTATATGAAAAAGGGAAACTTAAAACTCATAGAGCATATGCCATCCTGAGGGTAACACTAGCGAAAAATCATAATCAATCCAGGAAAAGCAACGCAGTAAAAGTTATCTATTGGAAATTATGTCAGTTTATAGAATCCCAGGGACCCATTATGGTAGTCAATGAAATGGAGATGCATAACAGAAAATCATCGTAGTAAAGCAGGAATAGATTGAAGTGATGATATTACTATATCAGCTGAATCCGCTATGTTCAAATAATGCTGCATTGGTCATGCGAAGGAGTAACCCATTACCCTCAACAAAGTGTCCAACTTGTCAAGAAGGTTGACTATCTTCCGAACCTCCTCGGTAGAATTGAGACCTGGATCCTTTGAGGCAGCAGCTTCGAATCCACTGAGAGCCCTCTCATAGTTCTCTAGATATTTGTTTACCTGAAATGAATAGTGGTTACTGAAGACAGGCAGCTGTCAAACAACAACAATATCTTATTCGAGCAACAAAAGTACAATGGAAGCAAGAACATAAACAATCTAATAAATAGACGAAGGGCTTACTGGGTTGTATTTTTCAACCAACCCATACTTGGCGGGTTGACATTTTTTTAACCTGCCACCAACCATCATATCTTTAAACCAGAGGGTTGGTTGATTTTTTGGGCAGTTTCAACTTAGCAGGTTAGGTGGGTGGAAAACAAAAAACTTCAATAATTTAAGCAAATAATCAAACCAATAGCATGAAACCAGCACTACTAGTTCATATTTCATACAAACACCTGTAGCTAATTATTCATAGTACAAAAATATAGACCACATAATAGTTCATTTTGGAAAGAAAACAAAAAACTGCTTGAATACCCCAATAGCTAATCGCCTAACATCCAAATCAAGATGAATAAAAAAGTGGCAACAAGGCACAAAAATTGGCTTGGTATCATTCCCAATCAATCAATGGTTGCAATCTATTCAGAATTGGGGTAACTAGGATTTTGGATTTTCCTTTATAAATGTGGGTTTGATAAAGTGTGGAAGGGTGCTCTTTAACAATGATATGATAGAATTGTATATTAATTTACATATGTAGTAAACTTACATATGTAAAAATTTTATTTTACCCGCCAACTCAACCCGCTCATGGTTTTAACCCGTGATTTTTTTGGGATGGACCGGGTTACATTGGGGTTTTTTATGCACACCTGCTTATCATCAACATGCAAATAGAGAGGCTATGCCACAGAAACCATAAATTAGAGGTGAAACTAGAAATCATGCATACATTAAGCCACACACCTTCTGTACACAAGAACAACCAAGATGAGCTGATTGCATAACTGTAACAAAGAGAACAAAAAGTTCCCTTAATCAATCAACTACCACAAATAAGATGCCGTTCCGCTTAAGGGATTTTCACTAGTTTGTCTACAAGATATAGACAAGTTGTTCCTCTTCACTTTTTGGACTACTTTGAGTTCCTAGGTTTTATAAAATAATTAAAGCCTAACAATTTTCCAAATGACCATATTGAAGAACATAATGCCACCACATAATAGTGAATACATTGCACCAAGTTGTCAAATCGCGAATCGCTTCAAGAATTGAATAGACTCTTTACTGAATTGTGAATGGTAACGATTTGGTCCATATTCAAAAATACATTGGTAAATCTATCTATGCACCTACATAATAAAGCTACATTAGTAAATGTTATGTGCCTCCTCACCTATCCTTTCATTCATGGAACTGTAACTGTCGAGAATTATTTTGTTCACCCTCATTAAAAGAGGGTGAACATTACCCTCACTCTGATTAGTGGAAAAAATGTGGGTCTCACCACAAACTTAACCCCATTATTACCAGGAAGTGTATTGATTCCGTGGACCCTATACAATTTCCACCGATCAAAGTGTGGGTAATGTTCACCCTCTTTAAATGAGGGTCAACAAAATCAGATTCGTAACTGTCTGCTGGCCCCAATCTTCACATCGTCCAAATTAGGCTCAAATACTTGAGCCTTGTTGGTATCAAATAAACGAGATGCTAAAGTTGACAACTCACAGCCACAGGTAAGTTTCCTCTTCAAGATTAATTCGAGTTCCAAAAATTAGAGCTTCAGTGACATTTGCATAAGAAAAAAGCACGGTGTTGCCTTAAGATAATCTTCAACCATGTACTTCGAGAACTATATCATGCTTGTATTTCTTTCCCCAGCACAATGTGAATTGTTTGTTACCGAATTGGGCTTATCTACAAGAGTCAACCAAATAGTTCTTCAAAGTACAACATTTCTTTCCACACACACACACACACACAAAACCGTTTAACAAATTTAAGTGTTCTAAAAGTCGGCCACCTAAACCGACTCCAACACTTAGATTAGGCAGCCGACTAGTCAGCGCCTAGATGCTAGGCGCCCCTTTTCCGCCCAACTGGTGCCCAGAGATGTTTAGAACAAAAAAGTCAAATCTTGAAGCTAAGGCAACAGGAAAATGAACATAAGAATGGATGGGTTGTCAACTTGTCACTTATTTGTAGCAGTATGCACTCTAACAGCATAACTATCACAACCTATTTCATAAAGTTACAACTTAAAGCTAATGGAGTCACAAATCAAAATACACAGAAGATATAGACAAACAAAAAATGCGATACTTCACTAGATGGGCCAAAGAAACTACTAGAGAAACTCTGCCTTCAACTTGAAATTCAGGGTCGAATCTCGCGGTTCTGAATGTCACTAATTGGCTAAAAAATCTCGACTATCCTTCCATCTATTTGGGGCCAACACACTAATCTAGTTTCGATGGTTTACATTCCACTCAACATTACCCATTTTGGATAATATTTCATTTTCCTCTTTGTATTAAGTGTCCCTACCAGAACTAAGTCTGCTCCTCCCTATACACTTCAATAATCTGTCACCCACAACTCTTTAGCAATGTCTCGCATTGGCAGATTCATAAACTCTGAACACCTGATGCCGTCAAGCACAGCTGGTTTCGTATAAGTCCTACTGAGAGACAATTCAAATCACATAAGTCAGAAGCATCTCTTGCATCACCCCTTCAACTATATTCTCCATCTTTGAAAAAATACAACCAAGAAAACCGAATAAGTATCTCTAGGCCAAATGCGTCCAAAACCCATATCCAAAAGGTGTAAATAAACATGTAGAATAGAAAGAAAGTTTGCGCAGTCACATGTTTCAAGAAGGTCTAGGCTCCTAGAAGACAAAAAGTAGTTCGCAGAAGACTTGTTAGCTGAGAAATTTAAGAAACAAAAGTAGGAATTTTTCACAACTTACAGTGGCACAGTTGAAATAGAGATCGGGGTTTGAATTCATGCTCTCGTCTTTCTCCTGACATATATCACAATGTTAGAACATAGTTCAAACCTCTGGAAGGCAAAAGCAGAGAAGCGGGCATTATATATCTAAAAGAAGGCAGTATCAGAAAACAGCATAATCCCAAGAGAACCAATGGATTCATAAGAAAGCATTACTGAGCGCACATACGGCATTCTGGTATGCTTTTAAAGATTGCAGAAGTTTGCTGTGATCCCATGATCCGGTCACAAAAAAACATGTGAGGCAGGCATTTCCTAGGTTGTCTGTCAGTAAGATGTAATGACGTTAATGAAAGACAAAAATAGCCACAATCATTGATATAAAAAAAAATCGTAACCTTTGGAACCAGAACGTTTGTAAACAGATATGTCAGATGGAATAGACAAGGATTTTGCCGTTATTGCTAGACATAATGGCTCCCGGGTTTCTTTCAAGCTTCAGTATGAAAGGATAATAAGCTCACAAAAGTCAAAAGGCACACAAAAGAACTGTTCTCCCTTTCTTCCCACAGTACATCTCATTTACTCTCCCTCTTTCTGTCTCCTCTACTATTGCAGTGGTAGCTACCACAATTGCTACTGTCTTGGCTGTCTCGGATGAGAGAAAAACAACCGTCTGAACATTCAGCTTCTCATCAACACATGCAAACATCACAAAAAGTCATCCTTCTAACCTCGGGATAATTTACATTCTTTCATAAGAACTTACACATTTGTACATATAACATGGTAGTTTCAGCAAGAAAAGATACACAACTAAGCTAAGTTGGGGTAAGTGTAAATTATGTTGCCAGAAATCAGTGGTTGCAACTTGTAAATCACTATTGGCAATTTAATGATCGAGTTTGTTAGGGTCTGTAACCCTTGAACAGGGGAAGGAAATGATAATAAATTCTTCCCAAAGCTACGGCAGATGATCATCCCTTTGTTTCAGTAAGGTAACTCATCTTCTCTCATCCACCCTCAGATATCAACCTTTGCTTGAATTTCAAGAAATTTCTACCCACTGTGTTTTCTGATTCACAGAAATTCAAACACAGATATTGGACCATGATGTCTTGTAAACTTCAGCTTGTCTCCTCCTTATATAGAAAAAAGAATAAAAAGCTAAAAAAACCACATTGTGGTCGAAAATCAGTTGTCTTGCTTTCATTACCCTGCATTCTAGGTGGATCTATGGTGAAAAGGTAGAACAAAACTCGTTTGCCAATCAGGGGGAAAGGCGTAAACTATTAAAGCCATTTCATAAGCCTAACATATGAAGCATGCACATTTTTCCAGAAGTCATGTACAGGAGTCACACACATGTTGGACACCACCACCTACAAGGAACACGAAGGAGCACCCCACTTGTTGTTTGCTCATGGCCCCAGATTTGATTCGTCCACTTCTGCTGACAAATGATGGAGAGAGACACTTTTCTGTTTCTGCCTTTCTTTGAACATTTTGTTTCAGCCTATCAGATACTTCTATCTTGATGCTGCAGTGGGTTTTATAATAAGGAGCTACAACTCCTGAGACTCACTGATTTGTTTTAGTTTCATGACCCTATGCCGACTTTTTCTTCACTTTTTTATTATTATTATTCCACACTATAATGAAGCAAAGTGATTCAGAGAAGTCCTATTTCCAAGTATATTGGGGCAGGGAATGTTTGCACTGGTGAAAACCCTCCCTGTCAGGCCGGGGTCAAAGTAGTGGAACCCAATGGGAGATCGCGTACGAGGAAGCCAAATAGGGCCACTGTGCCCCATTGCCTTCCCTATTCATGGACAAGAGCAGACAACAAGTTGAAAATAAGAAATTACTTCCTCATTATGCAGCATACAACATTTGATAATCTATGGAACCAATAAAATAAAGGTATTGTTTTAGGCAAGATATATTCAATATGAATCCTTACACCAAGAGTTTCCATCCTTCACATCCAGCATTATAGCTTCCTTGGCATGTTTGATGCTCTCCTCAACAATCTCTGCCTGATTATCAGCACCTAGAAAGAGAGTAAAGAACTATGTGTAATTGTCCATTTTTTTTTTTTTTGTGATATATTTTAACTAAAGATTATAGATCGTGCATAAAGCTCCTTACGCCCCATATGACCTCATGAGAATCAGTTTAATATCTGAGAATAACTGATCGGGATGCCCCCATTCTTGATTCTATCTAATTTAACATATTTTACTTGTTTCTTATATTGACACTTGGCATGTGGTTACATATGCGCTATCTACATAATTACAAGGATATTCACTTGAATCACCTCATATATATAGTTCCACCAAAAATCACCATATCGTACTTGCTTCTAGTAATAAGGCATCAAAAGAAATGGAGCAACAAATGAATAAATGAATCAGAGCTCACAAAAAAATTTACATAGACAATGCAGTAAATATATCCACTGTTCCATCATTTCTTTCATTTGAATCCTTAGAAATATAAAGACACAAAATGGAAAACCAGTAACAACTTTTGGAGCAAGAGTATGATACAGGCCAAGAAATATCTGCTGAGTATTGCATTAACTAAAGAAGTTTAATTAATCTCAAACTGATAATTTTAATGCAAACAGTGTGTAGAAACAATCAACAAACATATGGGCATTAGAACAACTTTTCGAGTTTCCTCTATTATTTTATTTATTTTTTTTATTATAATTTGGTAAGACTCGAACTCATGTCTCTATACAGGGGGGAAATGTCCTAAGCCATTGGGGTTTCCCCCAAGTAGGCTTCCATTTGAGATCTTAATGTAACAATACACTTTAGATCTTTATATCTTTATATAACGATACATTTGACTAAAATTGAGAGCACTCCCATGTTCTCCTTCGAAGAAGAAGGACCTGAATAAAATGTTGCCATGGCAGGAAACTGACAAGTATCAGGGAAATATGATCCTTACCTTGAGCCATCCTTCTTTCTAGCATTGATAATTGACTAAGGATCTTTTTATTTGGACCCTGCACAATGTATGAACATACTTGAAGTTGAAAATACAACATATATGGAATTCCAGAATGCATCATCAATTCATCATTGAAATTCCTGGACCAATGGAAATCATCTGAAATGACAAAACATCACCTTGCTTAGTGCAAGTGTATAACAGTTCTTTGCTGAAGGTAGATCTCCCTTCTTCCAAATGCAGTTACCTAAGCATAGCCAAGCATCTGCAAGAGACGGACTCAACTTTACCTGGATTTGCAACAGAAAGTTTCAGAAAATAATATTGAGCCTAAGCAGGGCAGGTGCATGAAAAAATTGAGAGTCAGGACTCCAAACTTTTTAAACCCTTACAGCTTTTGAGAGATGATCTTCAGCTTCTTTCCGGTAATCAGGAAACACATCCAATATCTTTCCTCTCAAATATTCGTACGTCGCACGTTGCATAGGTAATTTCCTTTGCTCTGCAAACAAACACTCAAGTGTTGCATTCCCAGATATATATATAACTAAAATCATAGGTTGCAGAAAAGGACAGAGAGAATCACTTTTTTACCACAAGATATGAAGCAAAACTAACTATGATTTGTATCAGTAGTTAAAGAAAATAGCATCACATTTAATTGTATTGTTAACTCTGAGTAGTTGCTTTGGCCAGTGTTCTAAAAATCGGCCTAGGCCGTGGTCCGACGCGTCGACTAGGGGGCTGTGAGCTGAATTAGTCGACTAGGTGGGATTAGACGGAGAATTAGACGGCTAGGCTGGATTTATCGGAGGTTAAAATAAATAATTGGGCAAATCTAAGGGGTTAAATGTTGTGGTTAGGTTTTTGTTCTCTCTCTCTGTCTGTATGAGGCAATGTTATTTTCCCGCCTCAGTTTAAATTACGTGTACATATCCTCAATTTTCACTGTTTGGATGTTATTTAATGTTTTGTTCTACTTATGTTGTTTTACTAACTCAAAACTTGGGGAGGGGAGGAGAATACTTTGTAAAAATAAAATAAAAGGAAAAATTGACTAATCTCTAGTCGCCGGTTAATCAGGGATTAATTAGCCTAGGCGTTAGGCAGTGCACAGCTAGCCTACCGACTTTTAGAACATTGGCTTTGGAAGATTAGTTGTCTATCTATATATATAATGTAGAGGGAGACAGGGAGGGAAAGCTAGGGCTTCAGAAACCATTACAGATAGTGCATTCAATTCCAATTTTTTGTAACGGATATTGTACTGATTGCACTTGACTAACAAGTTCTGGATTAGAATTAGCTATGTTTAGGATTCAGGAGTGATGGTGGTTATATAGTGTGATATTTTTACAGCTTATGGATATTTTCAAGTACTCTAATGCATTTCCTCAGCAGCCAAACATACAGAATGATGCCAATAAATACTATAAGCATATGCAGAGAGAGATTTATATTTTTTGAGAAGATTGGAGAGGATGGTAGAGTTGAGTACCTGAAGGAATGGAATCGAGAAGGTCGAGAGCGAGATCTGAGTGGGACTGGAGTCGGGAGATTTTGTCAACTGGATTTGAAGGGAAATAGGTGTCCCGAATGTTGTAGAGATCTTCCGCAGCTTTCATGGCGGAAGCCATTATGGTTGCAGCGTCCTGAGCTTGGCTCTGATTGTTGCTCATTTTACGCAGAGACAGAAAACCTCGGCTCCTCACTCGAGCAGTCTATAGTGCAGACAGGGTTGGAGAGGAAGCGGGGGGAGAGACGAATGAACCAGTCGTTTTACTGTCGTTGAATTTTTTTTTGGTAATTAGGGATTCCCGATGCAAACACATTTAGGAGAGTGTTCCACTAATAAAAAATTATTTTTTTAAACACGGAGACAGGTAATTCTTTCACAACACATTACATAAAAAATTGTGAAAAATCAGTTTAATCAAAAAATTGGGTTAGTGGAACACTCCCTTAGAGGGTGTTTGGCACAGAGATTCTAGACTCAAAAATAAAAATTTATACAAAATACTATAAATTAGGGATTTTTTTTTGGTAATATATAAAAATATAAATTTATCGATATATAATATTTGGTAAATAATTATATTCTAAGAATTTTCACACCAGGGTTTCCTCACTTTGCTATGGTGAGAGACTTTCATTTTCAGACAGAATTTCGATGATCCGAACTGTTAGATGTGTTGAAAAAGTGTTTTTAAGGTTTATCATTAGAATTCATAAAAAGAATATTCGGAAGGTCTTAATCCGAGCAGTTTTTGATAAAACTCAGTTTCGTATAAAACTGTAAAAATTGCTCAGATCAACCCCTTTCGGATTTTTTTCCCCACAAATTCTAGTGTTAGAAACATGTTTCAAACATATTTAACGGTTCGGATCGTCGAAGTTCGATCCAGAAATAAAAGTCCCTTACCGTAGCAAAGTGAGGGAGCCCTCGTTAGAAATGCCCTATGACTCACAGATTGGTACGAAATTGGACCGTAGGACTATTGATTCAGAAACAAATTGCGTTGTCTTAAAACCGTGATCAGCCCTAGTGTTTGGTGCTAATTATTTTGGTGAATTCTAAATTTTGAATTGTGATTCCAGACTTGTTTCTGAAAAGCTCATAATGAGAATTTGTAAAAGCATTTGACGAATATATGTAAAATAATAATTATGATCATTAAAGTGTTTCATATTATAATCAGATTAATTGTGGATATATAATTGACTAAGCTGTCATTACTATTGTTTATTAGAGCATCTCCAATCATAACCCATTTGGAGGCCCAAACCCAAATTTGGGACAAAAACATCAAAAAATCATCTCCAATGAATGACACAAATCCCTCTCCCCATTTTGAGTTCTACCCTTTTTTTTTTTTTCGAGATTTACGAGCCGGTCAAAGACGCGGCCCATATTTACATCTAGGTCCAGCCGAAAAACAGATTTGCACCTGCAAGGTAAAAACATCTTCATATTCCGAAAATACCCAGCAATGCGCGTCAATCTTCGTACAAATCTTCCTCATCAGTTACTCACCACCACTCATACACAACAGTCAAAACCCAGCCATTCTCTCATGCTCTTCACACATGTCACTCTCCCATTCATCCATCAGCCTTCATTGGGATTCATAACAACAAAAACAATAATATAGTGGAGTAGTAAAACCAAAAAAAAGAAAAGAAACGTACAATACTTCCACCCTTCCATTCGTCCACTAGCTTTCCTTGGGATTCATAACAACAATGAATAAAAATTGTGTTTCTTCTCATCTATTCTAGTCTCATCTCTCCCCAGTCTCTCTCTCACTACAACTGAGGTTCTCCACATTCGGATTCAACAATGGGCAAAAAAGTTCCTGAGGTTGGGTGGTTGCAGATCCATGTCCTCTCTTCCTCTCCTCTATCTCTCTCTTTGGTTGTCAATTTTAGAGCAAAACGGTATACAAAATTCGCTGTATTATACAAATTCGCACTGAGCCAAAGGGGCCCAAACAAAAGGTATCTCATTCTAGTTTTCTCTGTTTTCATTTTTTTTCCATTTCCAAACAATTTCCATAGCTCAAGGTTTATCACAATTCGAAAAATGAAGTAATTTCAAAAATTCACAGTCACAAATTCGCAGCTTGCGGATTTTTTTAATCTTTTTAAATTCCTATTCTCCATTATTCTTTATTGCATAACACGACCAAGGAATCGTTAAAAATGAATTTGTTAAAAATTCGCAGCCAATCTTCTGATTTTTTTGAAGTAATTTCAGAAATTCACAGACAAATTCGCCGCTTGCGGATTTTTTTAATCTTTTTAAATTCCTATTTTCCATTAGTCTTTATTGCATAACACGACCAAGGAATCATTAAAAATGAATTTGTTAAAAATTCGCAGCCAATCTTCTGAATTTTTTTTTTTGGAAGTAATTTCACAAATTCGCAGTCACAAATTCGCAGCTTGCCAATTTTTTTAATCTTTTTAAATTCCTATTCTCCATTAGTCTTTATTGCATAACACGACCAAGGAATCATTAAAAATGAATTTGTTAAAAATTCGCAGATCTTTTGAATTTTTTTTTTCCAATCTTATATGAGGTTAATCACTGCTATGTTTTAAAATTCCGCATGGTATGTAGATGTTTTTTACACTATAGTGGTGTATTTTTTTTATTTTTTTTGGGAAGGTAATCCATTGAGATTTTTTCCCCAATCATTTTGTACTCATTGCGAATTTTTCCAAGATCACCGGTCGCTGGAAACTAAGATCCGATGGTCGCCGGAGGTTGGCGATGGTCGGAGAAGGCAGGTCGGCGGGCGATCGGTGAGTGTTGTAGGTGTTATATGGTAGTTGGCTTTTGAGGGTGTGTTGTATGTTTCCGTTTTAAACTACAGGGGCAAAAAAGTAATGTTGCTACCCCAACTAGACTTAATGGTAAATTAAAACGCACATCATCCTTATTGGGAATTAAACACTAGTTTTCTGTACTAGCCGGTAATTTTCTGTTTTTTTTTTCCCAAATGAGAGACAAAACCCAAACCCATCCCCATTTTTGAGAGAGAGAGAGAGAGAAGATTTCCTATTGTATCAAGTTGCCAAAGCTTCAAAGCCAAACCCATTTAACGATTACAGAGAAATAGGAGGGGGTTACCTTTTTTCTTTCTTTTTTTTCCTTCCTTAACAGCAAAAAAGGTGGAAAAAGGGCAACCAGCGTAGCAACCCTTCATGGGTGTGACCATATGGGTTCCCAACCCGCTATGGAATGTTCGGTTGAGCCATAGCTACTATCCGAAAAAGAAAAGGCCATCACCACAGCACCACCTACGCGAGTAGTTGGCCAAAGACTCCTCATGCAAATCCACACAAGTCCCAACAATGGCATGAGATAGATTCGAACCTGGGAGGTCTATGCATAGAGAGGGAGGGGAATCTTATCCCCCTCACTTTGGCCAACTGGCAACTAGCTAGGCCACCTCAGTGGTGAGGTGGGTTACCTATTTGTTGGGCAAAATTTGTGCTTTGTCAATTTAGATATGTTCATCAAATTGAGTTTTTGCTCAAATTTTGACTCAATTTTGGGTAGGAAAAAAGAGTTAGGAATGGTAATGCTCTTAGCTATCCATATATATGAGCTTAATTTCTTTGTGGACATTTTAAAAAACTTATTAAATTATTACACACTACAATATGTTTTGTTGATTTTAAAATATTTAAGTGTATAATTAAATTAAATTTACTTCATAGAGTTGTATGTAGTAATTAATAAGTTTAATGCTAAGAAAATAATAAAATAACATTTGAAAATTTCCTTGTCTTTTACTTTTCGTTTCATCCATGTGATCATGCACAACATACAAAACCATTGTCTATCAAGTTCATGGGATACAAAATACACTCCTAAAAATCACTTGCTATCTTCATTCCACCTATTAAATACGCTCCCCAAAACCTTTTATGCATGTGTTATCACTACTCACACACCCCTAAAACACCCCCACCAAATAGAGTGAGTTTCATTACACATTTTGAAAATCAAAATCGTCCATTAATTTTCTAGGTGTTGGCATGAAAATTATCTATGTCAAAAATCAAGTTGATCAGACATCGATAGCAATCTTATAATTTGACATTTTCCTTGATTTAAACATTGGTTTCAATTGATTTGAATCAAACACTTGAAATTTTATGATTTGAAATTTTCCTTGATTTAGAGATTGCGTTCAATTGATTTGAATCAAACACTTATCGATTTTCGATCAATACATATGATTTTTTGCAGGAATGATTTAGATGTCTAAAACAACAAAATGAACGACTTGGATTATCAAAATATATTATGAAACTTTAATCATTGGGTGATGTATTTGAAAGGTGCGTTCAAATGAGAAGTGTGTTAAAAAAATGTGTGAACGTAACAAAGCTGTTACCCATAAATACTACTTGGATCGATGTATATATTCGTCAATATGACCAAAATGTCCATCAAACATTCAAAAAAGCTCAAGCCACCAACAAAATAGCAAATGGAAACCATATTTGTTCTTCTTATCAACTTTTTTCGGCTTTTTTTATTATTTGCTCAAAATTCAAAAAGTTCAAAAAGTCTCTCATCACAAAAAAAAGTCTCCAAAGCCACAACTACTAGAGAAACAATCTTACTTTTGTCTACAATTTAAAAAAAAAAATTACGATAAAGAAACACACCGTAAAACAAAACAACTGGAATCGCAATTATTTTGCTCAAATCAAAGTTTAAAATTATTATGCAAATTAAGAATACCCCACTTTGTTCCAAATTCTCACAATCTCATCGACAATTGTGTATTGTGTGCGTAAATTTGATTGTCCATGTTAGTAAGTAAGCTCGAAAGTACCTCCTGATTATAAAAAAACAATGAGTTTAAATTCATTATGTTGGAGGTGGAAACAATAGGTTTTTCTCTACTGCCAGCCTCATCGTGCGTTTATTGTTGTAATTTGAATCATTCATCTTTATAGGGCCACAGAGCGCTAGGTGCGCGTCTCTCTCTCTAGAGGCCGGGTCCTCTCTTCCTAGGGTTCCAACTCGATCCCCTCTAGTGCTCCAACCAGGTTATTCCTCCACTTTCCTTTGATTTTCTTTCCCTTCTCCTCCTTTATACACCTCTCCACCTCTTCCCCACCCCTGCCTAACTCAGTTGCCCACCACCCATTTTCACCCTCCTATGTCAGATCTAAGCTCTACCCACCGCTATCCACTTCCACCTCCATCCACCTCCACCTTCCCCATTATCCATGCCATCTGGTTCAGCCAGACACCAACACCATCTGGGAAGGTTTTGGGCCAATCTAACTTAAGGGTGAACTTGGGTGTTTTGGCCTCCTCCGATGTAATAAAGTTCCAGATTTCATAGGCGGTCGACCATGGAGCTTGGGTTTTTTTTTTTTCCAAGGAACTGGCTGGATTGTGAACTCAGCTACACTTGATGACTTAGTGGTGTGACTTAGTGGGGTACTGACTTAATGGGCGGAATCAGTGCAGCATCTCAGTGTTTTTTTTGGGTTTCTTTTAGCTGGTTTTATTTCCTGTTTTTCGTTGTTGATTACACGTGTGCATTATTGTGTAATGGTTTGACTTAGGAATTTGTTGGGATTCTCTACCGTTATCCCTTGATAGGATTCATCATCCTGTCCTATAGGTGTCGGGTCTGCTTTGGCAGGTGTGTTTGCGAGTTGATGGCCCTATTAGCCTTTTGCCATGCTCATTTCAACTATTAGTGGTTTTGACTCCATTCTTGTCTTTTGATGTAATCGGTGCTGGATGGCTTTATAAGAGGCCGTTTGGCCCCCTATTTATCAACTTATTGATTTCTCATTTTTGCATTCTGGGTGTTTGGGAGCAACACCCAGAAACTACTTCTCCAAAAATCGTTTTTCCATTTTTCCATTTAGAAGCCAGAAATCAAAAATAGGTTTGGAGGTGTTTTTTGATTTCTACTTCTCATTTTCCCTTCCAAAACACATTCTGCACATTTCTTCCAAACACTCCTCCCATATCCAAAACTCATTCTGACCAAAAGCCAAAAAACCAAAAAACCAAAAAGTCAAAAATCAAAAGCTAAAAAGTAGGCTCCCAAACACCCCCTAAAATGATATGATGACGTTTTTTTTATAAAAAAAAACAAAAATTTAGGGCTTGCAAAGTAGAATATTCACGCAAAAAATCAGCTTGATTGAGCATCGATCATTAAGCATCTCAAAAGAATGAATTTTGGTCTATAAAATAGATGGTTATGGACAATCTAACTTTAAAATTATTGACAGAATCAAACCGTCCATTTTATAAATAAAAATTTCAAATTTTGATACACATATTGATGTCCAATTAGGTTGTATTTTTGCGAGAATATATTACTCTATGAGCCCATGAAGATGGCAGAAAACCGCAGGCGGACAGAATTTGATCTCTAAAAAAAAAACAGTCTATATTGTACTCATCATTCTTTAGATATACATCGGGCAATTAAAGTAGCCGAAAATATTGTTAGCCCTGGCAACTTTAGTGAAGGGTGACGATTTTTTCATGCACTAAACTTGTGACTTCAGTTATATTTTTGTCCTTGGGCTCTCTTTTGTTTACTGGTTCTTCTATATAAAGCATGTCGTATGTTTCTTCAATTTCCATCTCTCTCAAGCTTGAGGTCTGTCTCTCTCTCTATGGAGAGTCCAGCACTTCTTCTATCTCTCCTGGTTCTTGGTTTCTCGACTTCAGCCATAGCAACTAATAACGTTCGAGCCATTTTCACATTTGGAGACTCGATCTTCGACGCGGGCAACAACCATTTCAACAAGAACTGCACTGCACAAGCAGATTTCCCGCCTTATGGTTCGAGTTTTTTCCACCACTCCACCGGAAGGTTCACCAACGGCAGAACGGTAGTCGACTTCATATGTGAGTTCTCGATCGGCCAGACGATCGATCTAATTACCGTAGCATTATCATTTTATTTAGAAATATAGTAGTAATAATTTTGGTCCTTCTCTGTTTGTTTTCTTCAGCTCAATTTGTTGGGATAGAGTTGCAAAAGCCATATCTTCAGGCACAGATTGAAGTGGCAAATGGAAGTACAAAGGATTACCCATCCAATGGCATCAACTTTGCGAGTGCTGGCAGCGGAGTTTTGCTCGACACAAATAAGGATTTGGTGAGAAAATTAACTCCGAAAAATTAAAAATACTCAGGAAAGAGAATAAGTTATTTCCACCGACCGTGGGAACAAAAGTTTCATCCAAATTGATTGTGGTGCACTTTGTGTCCAAACAGTGGTCCTAAATATTTGAACATGTACATGTGGCGAAATACAATCGATTAGGAGGAAACTTTTGTTTTCATCGGCGGTGGAAATAATTTAAACTCACTCTGAAATGCATGATTTCTTTTCGTGATTGATTGGTTACCGTGCCATTCACTTAAAGATTTTTTGGTTGTCTTTATTCATTTTATTTTTTTTGCGTTTGGTAGTTTTGCGTCAAACTTTATGTGATTATAGGTTCGTCTCAGCAAGAAGAATTGAAATTGGGTAAAATTATGACTTTTACCCAAATATTTTGGAAAATATCCAAGAAAAATTATGAAAAGACAGTTTAAGCCGGCTTAAGCTGTATTTTATTAGATATTTTCCAAAATATTACTAATTTGAGTAATTCTCATAATTTTTTACTTTTCTAAATCCTCATAAAAATCATGATTTTCATAATGCCAATTAACTCTTAAGTCCCTTTATGGCTTTACATAATTTACATGTGGGTGTCGTACGTACCTTACAGGTAGTGATACCACTGCAAGACCAGCTTCAACAATTCCAAACCCTAATAGACCAAAACCAGATAGACAAACAACTCCTCCAGAACTCTATCTTCTTCTTCGAGTCCGGTTCGAACGACATCTTCAACTACTTCCTCCCTCTTGACACCCCAACCCTGAACCCAGATGCCTATGTTGAATCCATGTTGACACAAGTTGGACAATTTATGGACCAGATTTACAAACTTGGCGCTCGTCGCATTTCTGTATTTTCACTTGGCCCCGTGGGCTGTGTTCCGGCCAGGGCCCTCTTGCCCGGTGCTCCGGTTGACCGGTGCTTTGGGAAGATGGACAAGATGGTGAAGAGTTATAACCAGGGTTTGGAGAATTTGGTGAAGAGTATACCCAGCAAGTATCCTGGTGCTGTTGGTGTGTATGGAGCTGTTTATGACATTGTTCAACTCTTTCGGGCTATTCCACAGCGATATGGTACGTAATTATTTTTGCTTCTTTTCCTTTCCTTTACCATTTACACTATTGAACTTCATATACATATGTTTTTCGGCAGGGACGGAAAAAAGATTTGGTTAAGGGGTTCCATTGTATTGTGTTTGTGAAAATACAAAACGAAAGTGTACCGTAAAATCAAGCTTCATCTCGAGGAAACATGTTGCTCGAATCCCGATCGATTTTGTGCCGCGTGTTTCAAGTGCAATGCCAAAGGCTAGCATGGATGTCGTCTTGCCGGTCCTGAGATTTCACCCGAGGGATGCTTGCTCGATGCCGGTGGTATCACCGTGTCACGAAACTGTGTAGTAGCGCTTCTGGCGCGAGGCGCATTAGTAGTGGCGTTGTGATGCCAAGGGCTTGAGCGAGATATTCCTTGGTTTTCTAAAAGATGTCATGCATTGCCAAGCGTTTTGTGTTGCAATGGAACAGGCGGCACGTGCCTTGCCACTTGAGATCCCTTGCTAAAGGATTGCACGAACGTCCTACGGGCTAGTAGTGCTTTTGGTTAGCCTTGGATCTCCTTTGGCTGTGGCACCGTCCCTCCTCCGGAAAAGAGCTTGTCACCTCATTGTGTCAAGCCTGCTGCCCTTGGGGTCTTTAAACGAAAGCCATAAAAATATTGTTTATATGATCGAAACCGTTTATTTTTTAAATTACTATAATCCCATTATATATGTAAAAAATCAAGCAACAAGTACCATATCGACTTCAATCAGTGTTAAATTTATGTCCTATGGGAAAGTCATCCTATTAATTAAGCTTAATCAATAGGTGAATTATTTCAATTATGTAGTTTCTAATTTATAATGTTCCTAAAATTGGTTCAAACCTCTTTAACTATAACTAACAATACTGACTCCCTCCGAGAAAAAAAATATATGTACTTATATTCCACTTAAAGTACAAACAAGCAATATTTGTGAAACATAACGCGACATGACAGTGTCAAACACAACGAAATTCGTTGGTTTCGAATCGAAGGACTACAAAATCCCATATCACTGGGAATTAAAATTCGGCGCACGGATTTATAATTCTGTGGCATTACATATATAACCTGTACAGATTCATCATATATATATATGCATCATGAGCATTTAAACTTGTGTTTTTTTTTATGGTACTGCAGGCTTCTTGAATGTATCAAGTGCATGTTGTGGGGATGGAACTCTTGGAGGGCTGGTGCAATGTGGGAAAGAGGGTTACACTGTGTGTCCAAACCCTGATCAGTTTTTGTTCTGGGATTATTTTCATCCCTCGGAGCATACGTATAACCTCATATCCAAGATTTTTTGGAATGGGACTCAATCCCGGATAAGACCCCTCAATTTGAAGGATCTAGCGAACCTTACCGTGTGAGCAGCACCAGAGAATTATATAACCTGCAGGACAAGCAATGAGGCATGCAAAGAATGAATTTTGATCATAGGATATGAAAATCATGAGGATAGGTTGAAACAGCTATCTAGGTGCGATCGTTCAAATAAGAATGAACAGGGAGGTCACAGGGGCGTGCTAAGTTTTTTGGCGATCGTTCAAATAAGAATGAACTCCTGCAGCTAAGCTTTTGGCGATCGTTCTCAAAAATAAGAATGAACTCTCTGCAGAGCGGGAGTTCAAAATAATGATCTCTTTTTTAGGAACTCCCTCCTAGTTTAAAAATAAAAATTTTGGGAACCAATTCTTGTTTGATTTTCTTTTTTTTTGATCAAATGAACTACTTCCGTATTAAAAAAATAAAAAAAATCTTTTTCAAATTTTTTTAAAAATGAAAAAATACTATTTACGAAAGTACTTCATTTTTTTATTTGAAAATTTATGATTTTTTAAGAGTCTTTTTTTTTTTTTATTTGATTTCTTATTTAGAGTTAAAAAAATTTTATTTTCTCAAAATTTGATTCTTTTCTAGCGTTAACAGTACTAGTTTAAAAATAGCTATTTTGAAAATTGTCAAATAGAAATCAGGTTATTAAAAAAATAAAAATAAAAATGTTAGTATTTCAAAATCTTGGGTAAACCAATTCTTGATTCTTTTCTGATCGTTTTGATCCCAACAAGCTTTAATAAAATAAAAAAATGTTTTTCTCTTGATCTTTAAAAATGGATGAGGATTAGATAAGTTATGAAGGGGGAAATCATCTCCCGGAGGGGGTAAAAAAATAGAGGTTTGGATGAGAGATTAAACAAGGGGATAACTTTTGACTTGGTTTGGATGTTTTATAAATAAGAGGGGGTGAAAAATAGAAAAAGCTATCCAATTACTATTTTACCCTTGTGCAGTGTTAAACTTTAGTATGTATTAAATTAACTATATAATTGCAAAACCTAATGTAATTAATTAATTTGGGACAATTTGAAGCTATATTAATTCATTTCATTGAAAAAACTTTTTTTGTAATAAATATATTTGAAAAAACGTTTTTGTTTTAATATTTTTTAATGGTTGGTTATTAATTTTTTTTTAAATTGTGTTTATTTGTTTTTACTTGTTGGCCTATCTATTGTTTTTTTATTATTACCCAAACACAATGATGGATTAATACAGTCCACTACAAGATTATTAATTGATTCAATGGGTTCAGAGCATCTTGAGCCAACATTTGTATTTACATACTTCAACAAATCATTTTCTATTCATATTAAACATTACGAATGAGCTTTGAAATTTTCTGTATTTTTGGACCACAAGTTATCAAATTAGTTTATGAATATGTGGAATATGGGTGAAAATTATATAATTACATGAAATAAAAGATTTTATTATTTTTGGATGAAGTTAAATTAAGTTATTTCAAGGAAATTTTATTTTAATTATTTTTAAAAACGTTTATTTATTTAAACATTTCAATGGTGATTAAAAAACCAGAAGATGATAGCTTCATTCATCGAAGGCATTTAGGGCTGCCCATTTACAGATTTTTAAAATGGTTTGTCATTAAAAAAATTCAAGAAAGTAATTTTTTTTTTTACTTATATATATTTTTTTTTTTTATTATTTATTTCAACACAATGAATAATAAATGAACAAAGTAACACATTTATTAAAGGAACTATACAAACAAAAAATTATTATTGTTTAGATAAGAAAGCAATTTATAAAAAAACCTTGCTATTGTTGGGTTAGAAAGTCGGGTTTTTAATGATTATTGTTGTTTAGAAGAAAGAGATTAAAAAACCTTGAAGATTACAATCATATTAGAACAATGGAAAACAGAGCAAAAGACCCACACAACCAAAAAACAATCATATTAAAACATAAATTAGGACCCACCCCACAACCAAAAAACAACCTAAAACATAAATTATTACCCACCACCAACACCCACCGGACAAAGAAAACACCGGACTAGCCAGTCAAAAAATTCCCGAGCAAGAAAGCCGGTAAAAAAGGAAGAAAAGCTTAACCGGTCTTCCGACCATACCCATTGTTTGCCCCTCCGCTAGCCGCCACTCGCCGGACAACCATCCGCCACCTCCACGGTAGCACCAGATTGACTTGAGACGCCAGATCTGCAACACCTTCGACGAAGACCGCAAAGGGGACCGGACCATAAAGATGGGTTACGGGAGAAAACACACCCGATAAATAGAGGAGATAAAATAAAGGGGGAGGAGGAGAGGGAGGTTTCAGCCCCCTCCCGCCAAAGAAACCCTATTTTGCACAACAAGGGTCTATGGTAAAGTTCCTACGAAAGATTTAAGAACCCATTAACATTTGGAAAAATGTTACAATATATGAAAATTTTCTCCGAAATATTCCAGGAAAGTGAAATCAATGGCCAAGATTCATGTGTTTGTGAATCCGAGCCATTTATTTCACTTTCATGGACCGTTTCGGGAAAAGTTTTCATCTACTATACTGCTCCTCTTAACATTTTTGTCTGAAATCATTCAGTCGATATCACATTACAACAACTGACATTGCGAGAGCACAATAGCTACACTGCTACAGCCACACGGCCCACACCATACCTGCTACCACTATAACCACCACCACTGAACAAACTGTAATAATCTACAATTTCAAGTTTTTTAATTTCAACCACGTAACCCACATCAAAAAATTCAAAATTGAGGCATTAATTTATAATTTATAATTTTTCATTTCATAAACCGAGAGTTTTTCTCATAAAAAAAGAAGAAGTTACAATTGGTACATCCAACAAGAAACATGCATACAAATGTAGATTTTAGTCTCTAAAGATAAAATAAAAATAAAAATTGGAACATCGTCACATTATGTAGATTTTTTTTGTTTGTTTGTCATAGTATCGTGTTATATATGATTATGCATATCATTGTGCAAAATATTACTCCTTTTGTTCATAGAAGAGAGAAACATCCAAAGTCAAAATGTTCATCCAACGTCAATAATCTAAAATTGGTTATTTTTCAAAACTATCCTTGTAAACGTCTATGATAGTAAGTACTTTAAATCAATTTTGATGAGGGGGAATAAAAAAACAAAACCTTGACATTTGACTTAAAGTATATTCTTTATATACTCTTTTGAGAAATCGATATCCAAGATATTAACAATGAGGGACGGAAAAAGTACGTTAATACAATATCACTCCACTTGTACATGCATACAAATGGTTATAAGATTGTGTTTCTTGAGTGAAGAACTTGATTACGATAGTAAGGATAAATTTGTAATTTCACATGATTAGAGGTAAAAATTAAATTAAAACCGTGGAACAAAAGATGGAAAAATTATTTCCTTGTGCTCTTAGTTTTCCATTTGAGAAAAATGAGAATTCTATAAAATCAATGGGTTGATTTTATGCGATGCCTATTTTATCTAATGGAAAACTGGGCTCTTGAATTCCTAAAATGAATTGGTTAAAAAAAAAAACTCAAAAACAATCATTTCAATTTCTTCTATTATTGGTAATAAAACTGTAATTCCCAAAAAACAAAACTGTAATTTCAATTTCGATGCATTCGTCCAACCAGATCGTCCTCCTAGCTACCACTTCCTCCAAACCCAAACAAACCTCCGTCCGTCGAAACTCCCCAGGCGTTACCACAACACAAGTCAAATACATACAAAGACAAAGACAAGAATCAAACATCCCACCTCCCGCTTTCCTCTCTCCCTACTTCCTCTCTCTCTCTTCCCCCCCCTCTCTCTCTGTACGTATATCCGATCTCCATGTACGCATCCATGCCTTCTCTTCTTGTACCACTGGCCCTCTTCCTCTTGAGCTTCGAACCTTTATACTCATCAGCAGCAGCTTCAATTGGATCTCGTTCGATTCTCAGAGCCGTCAAAACCGACGGTGATCAACCTGATTTCGCCGTCGATTTGAACGCCACCAATTTCGATGCCGTTCTCAGCGAGACTCCGGCTACGTACGCCATTGTTGAATTCTTCGCACACTGGTCAGTTCAATTTTTAATTGTTTTTTTGGAAATTGTTTTTAATCAGTAGTTGTGATTCTAATTAACTTCGATCCAGATTTGAGTCGCTGTGGTACTATAGTACAGTGTAACTGTTACAGTTGGGCTCTGTTTGGGCAGTAGCGACTCAAGTTTGTTTTTTGTTCTTTTTAGGGCAGATGGACATTGGAAAAATGATTCCCTTTTGTTGTAAGGTTTTATATTTTTCTGGTAGGCCTATGAGCTTGGTGTTCTAACGGTTAAGCCTCCTCTGCTTTTGGATAGATTTGAATTTCAATAAGGGAGCTCAGTTTTCTATTTCAACAAGAGTATGAGAGATTAGGCAATACGTGGGTTGTGAATTGCTGATGAAAGATGGATTACGGATAGAAGAAACATGCTTTATTTAGATTCTTGTATGGATGCAATTCGTAACGCGAAAGATTTTAAATAGGTCATATTAAAGAGTCATTTCCATCTCAATAAAGTTTGAAACTCAATGTTGAAATTGATTAGCGATTTGAAGTTTCTCGTAGGCGGCTCAGGTTTTGAGGTTCCAATTATACAGTTCATGTCTCCTTAGAAGTGAGCAATAAATGCTTGATGAGATTCAAGATGCTTGCTTGTTGACTTAAACTGGGATCTTGGAAATATAAGGAAATTACTTTATTGTATGGTGTTTGTTGTTATCATTGCATTGTTGACGTTCTTTGTTTGTGTTATATAAGATACAAATTGGATTTAGATTGTGAATTAGTTCCCTACAGAGTTTCTGTCTGTCCATCAATAAGAGGCCCAATTATTTGATTATTTAGGAGGTCATCGAACTCCTAGGAACAATGTTAGTTCCCTTGTGGCTTGAATACGTGGACAATTTTACCAGTTCTTTTCTAGAACCATTTCCTTGGTATGGACCATATGGTATTCCCTGGAATGATGTCAACAATGTGGTGGAGCGATAAAACACATAAAATGGAAGATATAATAGTTATCGTCCAAGGCATATATGTAATACGAACTCTGAGTCTTATTATATTTTTGCTTTAGACAATGATCAAGTGCATTGTTTAAGCAATACAAAACAACTCTCGACCATCTACACTAGGGATATTTTTTGGAGGCTTTATATTCTGTCGAGAATCAATAGAAGGACAGTATCTTATGTAAATGGAATTTCACGGTCTATTGGAAGGTGCCATAGCATGACAAAGAGTTATGTATCTGTCGCAAATAATGTGTTAAAACCACCTGTTCTACGTGAAAATTTGAGTTAGAAAGTACCGGTTTGGTCATAAACATATTGTTATACAACTAGAAAGGTGAAGTAATGTTCCCCCTTTCCCTTCACATTGGCGATGACACTTGTTTTCTTGAACATGAGGACTGGAGTGGACACTTCATTATCCTTTTAACCTTTGATATCTATTTTGGTTAGTTCTTTCAGCCTTTAACCTCCTCACTTTTTTCTACTTTTTCCCACTTTTTCCCATTATAGAAAAGTGTTAATGGTTTGAGACTGGCTGGAAAAATGAGTTGATGAACCAACCAATTCTTGAACTCCTTTAGTAGCAGGCTAGCAGCAGGGTTAAAATAAGAGAGTAATGAAGTTATCATGCCCTTGTATGCCTTATGATGGCATTATGACTTCCCACACTCCATAGAAACTTTTTGATGGTTGTAACATAAGCTACTGGTCACATTAGACCCTCGTCTCTTCTTTCAGAAGCCCATATCAGATAATGCTTTACAACCTCTCGGAAAATTTTCACTTCTACATCACCAGGTCAAGTTGTCATAAAGAAAAAAACAATAACATAACCCATCTAGTCCCCAATCACTGGGGGTATGAGCAGGGATGATTAGAGACAGACCTAACCTTTGGCAATATGCACAAAGTGGCTCCTTAGAATACCACTAAAACAGTGGCCCCCCTTAACCTTCAATAACTGAGGAGCTACAGGGACGTTTTGCTACAGAACCATGCCCCCAAATCAAAGCCGAAAGGCATTAGGGAGGGTAGGCCTAGAGACCCAAATCAATTTCCGTGCTCATTACCATGCTTCCTTCATTCATGGTTCAGAGCATCTCACTAATCCGCACAGGAGGTCAAGATGTCATAGAAGAAAGAAAATCATGTCAGCCTGTTTATGTGTCCCCTAATATTATGTGATGCCATCATGGTAAAGCCTTTGATTATGTAGCTAAGAAGGCTATACAATCTTATCCAACTTAAGTTGCAGGTTTCATTTATGGGCAAAAAGGAAGGAACATACTTCCATTGTTCACACAACTCAATTTTTTATTTTCGTTCTTCCTATCTATTTGTTGTACATATAAAACGAAGAAATAGTTTGGATACTGACGGCATGCAAGTACGAAGATGCTTGAACTTTCTGTTACTGTTCTTAGATTACCAGAACATGAGTTCTTTACATGCTTCTGCTGGCCTTGCAGGTGCCCAGCTTGCAGAAATTATAAGGTATCCACTATGCTGAATGATATATTAAAGAATCTTAAATTTACTGTTTCTTAGATTTCTTCTTGCTGATGAGATTCAACTTGCAGCCACATTATGAAAAGGTAGCGAGGCTTTTCAATGGACATGAAGCAGTTCATCCAGGAATCATATTGATGACAAGAGTGGACTGTGCATTGAAGGTATTGTTGCTATGCTTTCTTGATACTTCCTTCTTGGGCGTTGGTATGCTGGTGCGGTGGCATATGACTGAAATTACCTGTTAGCTCTTCACCCTATGGTATTGATTTGAAGTATTAACTGTCAGAATATGAAACAGCTTTAAAGATAAATATGATGCAAAAATATCTAAAGCAAGCATTCAAGCATCTATCTAAGAAGTTAGGAGAGTTGGTCAAACAACCAAGCTGTTTGGGGGTATCATTTAGAATATCATTAGAGAACGTGGATTTAGCTCTTGCCCTATTGTTGCTGTTGTCAGAGTTCTAAGGTAGGGGGGAAAAAAAAGTTTCTAAGGTTTTCCATCTCAAAAGGGGTTGAGATTCAAAATTGTATCATTTTTCCATAATAGGTTCTTGAATCCTCTGGAGGGCAAAGCTTTTCAGGGTTATAGGTGCGCACCGTGTAAAAAGGGAAGGAGAAAAGGTTGATTAGTGGACATGTTTGGTATGATTTTGTCTTGGAAATTGGGGCTGTTTGAGCTTTGGATGAGTAACCTGGTACTAGGATTCAGACATGTTTGGAAGGAGGAGACTGAGCAAAAAGAACAAAATACCAAGTTAAGAATCTGACAGAGCATCCATAGGAGTTACTCGATACCATAAGGTTGCATGACACATCAAACCAAATTTCAAAAGATTCACACAAGTTTTTAAGATTGCAAATCCACAGAAGAATGATTGAATACATATTTAGCCTTCTCCAAATTCTATATGTACAATGACTTGCAATAATGAAACAAAGAAATTTGATTATTACGTTTCTTCCCGTTGCAATATTTTCTCCAGTGTTTTTAAGTGGACTTTGTAACCCAATTCCTTTTCTCAATGCATATGGCTTGCTAATTACTCCCTTTCTGTTCATTGTTGGGCAGCGCAGATAAATACTGAACTTTGCGATAGGTTCTCTGTGGGTCATTATCCTATGCTTTTTTGGGCCTCTCCTTCTAAATTTGTCAATGCTGGTCCGAAACCTAAACCAGACAAAAATGAGATACGTGCCATTGACGATGGGCGGACTGCTGATCGCTTGCTTAATTGGATTAACAAGCAATTAGGAAGGTATGTAACACCTTTATCATTGTTTTACAATTTTTTTCTTCATACATGATTTCCAGAATTGCCACATTTTGATCTTTTATTTTTCCTCCCTTTGTTAGGTTTTGATCTTTTATCGTTTGACTTTGCAGCTCATATGGCTTGGAGGATGAGAAATTTGAGAATGAGCATCTCCAATCAAATGTGTCAGACCCTGAACAGGTTCTTCAAAAGCATTACTCTAGCCTTTTCTTTTGGTGTTTCTTAAAAAAATTATAATTTTCCATGAAATGAGGAGTTACTTTTGTAATGCTGGTTTGTGGAAGATTGCACGCGCTGTATACGATGTTGAGGAAGCAACGGCAATTGCCTTTGACATCATCTTAGAGCACAAGGTAAATTTTGCATTCCCTTTGTGCAGAGTATGTTGCTCTTCATGTAATCATGTGTTTATGTTTAAGTCTTTGAGATACTCGATACAAGAAATTGCGCAGATGATCAACTCAGATACTCGGGCATCTCTTATAAAATTTCTTCAACTTCTTGTGGCTCATCATCCATCTAGGAGGTTAGTACCAAGAGTCTTTGAGGTCATATATGGCTTTATGCAGGTGCAGCCTTGTCATTAATTCACTCTGGATTCATATAGGTGCCGGAAGGGAAGTGCAGAGTTTCTTGTCAACTTTGATGAGGTGTACCCAACAGATATGTTGGCAGATAATAAACAAGAAATCACCAGTGCTAAAGGAAAGAGCACACTAGGAAATTTCCAGATTTGTGGAAAAGAAGTTCCTCGTGGATATTGGGTTGGTAACCATTAAATTATTGTCCCAAGTAGTGATGAAGTCTTTCTTTACTTTGAGCTGTTTTTTTGATATTTTTGTTTTGTAAAATCTCTTGAATTAGCAGACATTAAATATGTTAAATTAGTCTCGTTGGGATTACTAGTAGGAAATACTTAGAAGTTTCTAGTCTTCTAGACTTATGTGCAACTCCTATTCGTAATTCTATCACCACCACCAGATTCTCAACATTTTCTAGACCACATATACCACCAAAATAATAGTATTTGACCCTGAATTCAACCCTGGCTCACCTCACAAACTGTGACCAGCAAATTGCAAAGTATCAAATCATGTCACTCTCAAATGATAGGAGATTGTGGATAAAAGCAAACAAAACTACCCCAGCTCTGAAAATAAAATCAACTGACATGGTAAAAAATTACAAGGACATTTCTTTTTCAAAAGTTGCTGGACACCAGACACAGAGGCCAATACTTCTCCCTAATTTAGGTTTCTAATGTGTATATTCTTTATCATATCAACTCACTCTCCAGTCAGATACAAGCTGTTGGGTTCTCATGATTTTTTTCCTATTCGTTGTTTTCAATTCGTTTCCGGTTAACCAGTTAAGGTTAAACTGCTCTGTGGCTTAGCTAGTCCTCATTTGTACCGTTAGTACTATTTCAATCCTGTGGACACATCATAAAAATTTAATGTTGCTCATTGTTTCCATTTGCTGTGGATTTTCTTTCAGATGTTTTGTCGTGGCAGCAGGAATGATACGAGGGGATTTAGGTAATCATGTATTCTTATTTTTATTTGTCAGTTTATTACCTTTTCACTATTGGCTTTGTCAACTCTCCATTTTCTTTATTCCTCCAGGATATTATTCGTTTCAACATAAGAGAATCCAAAATATAGGATGTCTAATAACTATTTATATCAACCGCCATCATTGTTTCAATACTATTTTCCCATGGAGGTAAACTAGCTTAGGATTAACTTTTGACCAACGAAGTGAATTTATTGTATATCTGCTTGGCATTTAGGTCAAGAGTAAGATATTGATGTATACTCCCATTATGGGATACCAACACGGTGAATAGTGAGGAGTTTAAGGTCAAGAGTTGGACTTTTCTGATTGACGAATTTCATTCAATCAAATAGGAAACTAATGTCGGCTCCAGTCTTAAATTTAGTATCAGTTTGTGTGTCTTTCTAATCAGATGGATTTTCTAGCGAATGCCAACAAGTCTTTTTCCATGAATTATCTTATCTGCCATGGAGAAGCGAATCTGTTAGATCTAGTTAAAATATTTGATTGAGTGTTGGAGTTTCTGCGAAGGAGAAACAAATTTTGATTTTTGATATTATGCTATGAAAGTGGAGTGGGCTCTCTTTTGAAGTTTCTTGGAACTTGAAATTATCCAGGAGATTACCACAAGTAGTTTGGCTTTTGTTGTTGCTTACTAAAACCTTTTTGTCCGCGAAGCAAAGAAAATCGAACTTGTAATTAGGCCACATTCGGGTGGGTAGCACCGCAGCATCATTGTTACTTGTGAAGGGCTATGACAGCATTTGGTTCAGATTTTCAAAGGGTTCAATAAGAAGCTTGTATGAACAGTGTACTCATTTTTTTTTGGCTTTTTCTGCAAAAAGTATGTGGCAGATGCCAAATTGATGTGAGAGAAGAAGTCACATGTGGGTATAGTGTAGAATTTGGGAATTCAATGGAGACGTGTATTTGACAGTGTGTTGATTTGTTATCCTTTTGTTCTAGAACAGAATGCCTATGAATGCATAAACAAGCTGGTACCCAAGATCATGTGCGGCTATAGTATGGATAGTGATCCGGCAGTAGGCTGCAGTGGTGATGCTAGTGAATATTTGGGGGATGGACGGAAGTGGGGTGTGGGAGGAGTATAATGGTTGTTTCAGTGGCAAAGGTGGTAATTTCTGTCCTCCTGGCGCTGATAACATTGGAGCTCCTGCGAACAGCAGTGATGGTGATGGCAGTGATGGTTGCAAAGGTTTAGTAGTGAGGGGAAGGGTGGTGATATGAGCAGCAGAAGAGTGGTAGCAGCTTCTTTTGCAGAAGCTCAGTTTTCTTATTTTGAGAAACAATGAGCTCCACTTCTGTGCTGTTGAGAAGTACTTCAAGGCCATGGTTTCAAACCCCGATCAGATCGTCATGGATGTGTTGTCACAAATATGGTCTAGATTAAAGCATAGGATAATGTGCTACGGTGATCGAGTACCAGACTAAACCTGAGCCTGATCTTAAATCTTACTTTAGCTTTTAGTGCCATTAAATCCTTGCTGCCTATTTGATTATAAAGAATGGAACGTGCTCTCATTTTGTGCCCCCTAAATGAGTATTGCTTAAGCATGGTTTTCAGCTCTTTAGTTGGTGAGGCTGAAAACTTATCCTTTTTAATATTACGGATATGATTGCCTTCTTACAACTATGGCTCTAAAGAGTTGTTCTTTTAGCACATCTTTACCACTAGTTTTATACTTATTAAAAGCTTATTGCTTGCATCTTGATTTGTTATCTTTTGATATGGCGTGGCTGCTAAAGTTTGTGACCAGCAAAAGCCTTGCATTGGCCACACTGTCTCGGATTCGTTTTGAAGTTTAACTTAACCTGATAGTTTATGTACCTTTCTCGCAGTTGTGGGTTATGGGTTCTAATGCATTCACTCTCTGTGAGAGTTGAAGACGGGGAGAGCCACTTGGCATTCTCAGCTATTTGTGAATTTATTCACAGTTTTTTCATCTGTGAGGAGTGCCGACAACACTTTCACAAGATGTGTTCAAGGTAAACATAAAAACTCCTGAGAATTCTATTAGTTCTTGAAGTTCATTCATCTGACTAAAATAAAATCTTTCCTTTTCAGTGTTTCTACTCCTTTCAACAAAACCAGTGACTTTGTCCTCTGGCTGTGGAATGCACATAACAAAGTCAACGAGAGATTAATGAAAGTGGAAACGTCTCTCAAAACTGGCGATCCCAGGTTCCCGAAGATGATATGGCCTTCGAAACAGCTTTGCCCTTCTTGTTACCTCTCCCAAAGCCAGGAACTCAACCATACTAGTCAGATTGATTGGAACCGCGATGAGGTTTTCAAGTTGTTGTGTAGCTACTATGGAAAGATGCTTGTTACTATGTACAAGGGCAAGGGGCTCGACGATGGTGGGACCAACACGGCTGTCACTGAAGATCTGGCAGTCTCTACGAATGCATTTGTTGTGCCTGTTGGAGCTGCATTGGCAATCGCCGTGGCCAGCTGTGCATTCGGTGCACTTGCTTGCTTTTGGCGCTCGCGGCAGAAGAATAGGAAGTATTTTCACCAACCACACTATTTTAAGAACATATAATCATCTCAAGAGTGTAGCTGTTTCAAATTAGTGTTCTGAGAGAGAAAAAACCTAGAAATTCAAGGTGGAAGAAAAATATAATAGAGGGAGATTTAAAAGCAAAAAAATATAGAAATGAGTTGGAAGAGGGGGAGAATTTTCTTATATGTTTTTTCTCCCGCTAACGTTTCAGGCCAAGGAGAAGCTGGAATTGAGGTTGTTTTTAAGGACTGAAAATTCACATGGCCATCAATTTAAGGAACACAAACCGGTGAAATCAGAAGAGCTGGATAGGAACATAGACAAACAAAGCCTTGTACCAAATAGCCTGATTGAGGTCTTCTTCTACATCTTCTGCCTTTTCATCTGAACATATCTCATTGAATGTACAGTTTGATGACGCTGTATTTGGATTCTTAAGGTCCAACAGCCCCGAGTTTTGTTTGTTTTCATCGGTTCTTTCTTCTGGGTTTTTGGGCATTGGATGATTTTGTGACCATAACTAAACACTTGATAGAGCAGATTGTAGTTTGATTTGCATGGTTACCAGAGAGCATAGAACATTTTTCTTAGAAAGACAAAGCTCTCTCTCTCTCTCTCTCTCTCTCTCTCTCTCTCTCTCTCTCTCTCTCTCTCCTTCTCCCGAATTTGCAATGATGTCTCATTTTGGTGGACGTTTGTAACAAAAAAACTGCAGCATTTCCTCTGCAATGTAAGAAGAATGCAAATTTCCCCCAGTGAGGGTAGTAGCGTATTGTCTGAATTCCTTTTGAAAGGTTTAGTAAAATTTAATCAGTTTCATAGTAAAACCACAAAGTATCTTAGTATTTCGGAGTAAACGTGTACCTGTCACGCCCCAAAACTCTCATGCACTCAGATAAACACAAACACAGATTTTTACATAAACGAGTAACACAAGGGTTTGGGTACATATTCGGGGTGGGGACCTGGGGAGATGGAAGTTCAGAGTACAAAATAGTACCCAGTCTAAAAATTGAGATCCTCAACTCTTCAGATTTTTGGAAAAGAGAATAAAAAAACACAAAAATGAGCTCACTTTAGCTAGAAAGAAACATTTGTACCGTCCGAGTACATGCTCCAGTATTATAAGGTTCAGAAGGATTTTCAAATTTAGAAAAGGTCTATCCTAAGACTCCCTCCCACCCGATACTCGTGTCTGAGTCCATGTAACATGAGCAGTAACATACAACCATAAACGTACTCGTAAATTCCTACTGCCATACTCGTGTCTGAGTCCATCTAACATGAGCAGTAACATAGAACCATAAACGTACTCGTAAATTCCTACTGCCATGACAATTTCACAAGACAGTTAACCGGCTACATTAAATCTTATTTTACAGAGTGAACCACACACGCGGTCCCAAAACTCAAAATGGTGCTTCGCCCCACCTTGATTTCTTCTGCTCCCAACAACGGATCATACAAAAACCCTCGAACCTAAATCTCAACATTCCTTTCTTGCATTAAAATATTCTTTATATAGTACAACCTAAGCTCCACTCCTCGGAGTCGTGCTTATACATAAAACATCAGCCTTGCTGTTGATACTTTTGCAACTATTCTTTATTTTTAACGACAGCTTCGCAAACACTTCCTCCCTTTGGGGGCGGTTTGCATACAATAACCAGAGCGCAAGGCAAAGCATGACTCCAACCGAGATGAGGGCGAGACCGGCATTAACAGTTTGGAGATCATGCTCGAGGGGAGCACAGTAATTCGAAGTGATGTTCCGAAAAGTGTCCCGCACAAAATTGCAGTTCTGGAAACTAAGTAATGGTGGAGCATACAGCTGAAGAGCGACAGTTACATTGACGGCCGCCACCAACTGCCCATACATGTCTGGTGTCAACCTTCCCACACTGGTGCATAACCCAGATGCTGACACTGTGCAAGTAAAATTCTGCCAAACCTGTCAAATACATGCCACAGATTACTCTATATTTTTTACACGTTACACAGATCTTTCGGACATGCTTCACCATAAGATAAACATTTGTTTGTCCCTTGTTCTAAATGAACCATTAGATCAGTAGATTTCTAACTCGGAATTTACGTGAGACTAAGCACCTTGCTGTATGTAATGAATAATTTTAGACAACGGAGCCACCATGATGCAAGTCAAGATATATATGCAGATGAAGAACAGCAAAAACAACTATTTAATAAGGTTAACCGACTTCTAGTATTGGATCAAATTGGCGTTCAAAACCAAAGCCAAAATTGAAATCAAATTATTTGTGACACCATACCAGATACTTCAAAGCTATGGACAGTTTGCGCCTAGCAAGAGTTTTCAAATGTTATCTCGGTGAACGTAACTAGATATAGCATACAAGCCCTAGAGCTAGGGTTGGCTCAGTTAAGCAGATAAGCAAAATGATTGCAGTAATTTTACTCACGATCATCCTTACTTTGGAAATCGTCTAGAAAAACAAGGACTAACGAAGAAACAAAGCAACAATAGAAGACCACATACCAGAGAAGCATTTGCCATAGACACCTCGAAGGAAGTACACTGACGAACTTGCAGCTGACCATCATATGGATAACAAAGAGGTGGCATCAATGGGCCAGATTGGTTGTAGTAACTAGGATAATTGGCCTGAGGAGACGGATTTGTATCTGCAAAGGTGTATATGAATTGGTTGACAATATTTACAATATCATTGATGACTTGTTTGCTCTGAATGAGGGTCTGGTTCGTGGTTCTTTGGTCAACACATGGAAGGATATTGCTAAGAGCGGTCTCTGCTTGAGAATTATCTACCCATTCTCCCATAGCCATACAAGTGTCGGAAATGGCGCTGAAACACATTAAAATAACCTTCTGTCAGTAAATGGAGTTAGCTTAGCTTACCCATTAAGCATATTGTATATTCTCCTAAGTCAAGAATCTAAAACAAGAAGGAACCAAACGCAAGTTGTTTTTGCAAGGTGAGCCATGAATGCGGAGTTGGTAAAATGACATCACAATTACAACGCAGCAAAGAAATTACATAAAGAAGAACGAAAGTCTAGATTCGTAAACCCAAACAGTTTTGTTGCCCAAACGAAAGGAACCAAACCCGAAAAGGACCCTTGATAGAAGAACCAGTATACTTGTGGAACAATGCATGTCTTTACCCGTTTGCAATAAAATCTTGGAAATTGCAGGTGTTGGAAGTCGGGGAAAAATAGTGTCACTATGCCTTTCTATTCTTTGTACTTCTACTCAAATTGCTATCAAAGAAGGAATATGTAAAAGTACAGTGCATGCACAGCTCCAATATCTTACTTGTTGACTATAACAAATCCTCCACAAAGAACGAATGTGACTGCCACAAGTAACCATCCACTAATGACGAATCTGCATCAGTATGAGGTTGAATCAGACACAGAATGTTCGAGGAATACCACTATTTTACTGCTGAGATCATCAGCAGTGTGATAGGGATATAAAAGAAGTTAGCACCAAGAGAAATCTTACATGTGAATTGCATGTTTGTGCCCAAGAATGGATAGGACTGCGACAAAACAAAGTGAATCATGTAAATAGGAAAGAGCCAAAAAGAATCCAAGCAAAATCGACACCCATGAAATGATGAGCAATGGGACCTTCAAATGAAACATACCTAGACCAACAAGAGAGAGAAGAAGCATCAATGCAGCAACTGTGATCAATGATGATCGCCTGCAATAAAAGTTTTTTTCGTGTCATATTGTGAGGTCAAACAAAAGCTAAATTTCATGACAATATGAAGTATATGAACTTTTACATTGTCTTGAAGACTCTTTGTATTTTCCCAGAATTTTGACTTGTTTTCTGGCTCAGCATATCTGCTGCAGCATTTAAGTCTGCGTTTAACTTGTCAATTTCATCTTTGACATCTGAAGGAAGGAAAACCTGAGCCACATTGATAGTTTTTGCCAGTAACAGATATTCTGTGACATTCCTTAGTGTCTGCACGGTGAAGTCTGACTGATTCACAACATACTTCAGAGTATGCATTGCTTCACCATGGAATTCATCTTGTCCAACAGACAGTAGTATACATCCAATACTGAATGAAAAACAGAAGCTGTGTTAACTAGAGACCAAGAAAGATAAGATCGGCATATGTTTAGCAACTTGAGCAATTGAAATTTAAATCGAAAGGGTGGGTTACAATTTTCTAACTCCATGGTTCCATATTGCCAGCAAAAATCAGTCTTCATGACATGTAACACGAGAAGTTAAAGAAACACAGAAAAAACTTTTCCCCAGCCGCAATTAGATTTTCTAGATTTCCAAAATTGACATTTCAAACAACACTTCAATAAATTTGTGTACAACATCTGTCATTGCTACTTTGAAAATGAAAAGACGAAACAAGGAGAACTACGAGAGATGTGGAAATGTAATGCCATTGTCAAAAGTTACAGAATTACTGGCAGCATACATCCAGCAGAGTTAAGGAAGGTTAAATTTGGTTTGCTCATGCGTACACAACTATGAGAAGTATCACATAGCCTAAGAAATTGGTTTGAACCACATTAAACAAGTTATTACTTAGTAGGACTGGACAAACTACAAGCCTGTTTGAGGTAGTTAGGATTTGGACAAACTACAAGGCTACAACTAGCTGCCAGGTTTGGGATCAGACGTTGGCCTCCCTTCATCAGCTAAAATAGAATATAAAAAAAAATATGATTCATATCAGCTAAGAACACTCCCACTTGGAAACACTTCCAAAGGAAAACGCGTTCCTAGATGACAGAAGAGGCAAAAGATACATCATTCAGAAAGTCCTATACTTGCATGGGCATTTTGAGAAAAATACACAACCTTATCTACTGCATCTACAAATTTCAGTTCACATCAAGGAATCAAGTACTAAATAGGAGTGCATGTGATAAAAATACGGTAATAAAGCTTGAAATGGTGATCATAACAAGCCAGGAGTTTGAGTTCAGGTAATTACGCTGCAGCACATGTGAAGATAAGAAGCATGATCAGACATATCCTTTGCGACAAGTGTGATTCTTTGCCTTTGACTTTTATTCGCCATCCACAACAATAATGAACAGCAAGAGCCAAGCCAAAAGAAACAAACCAGAGCACAGCGAGAATAAAACCAAAAGCACCTGTAAATCCAACCGACTATTGATAAAATGGTCAGAGTGATAGACAAAATGCCTTTTGTTTGTTGTTTTATAATGAGCATGCCATGTGTTGGCTACCACAATGACAACTCATGGAAAGATAATCCACTAGCATTGGCATAACATGATTAATACTAGCATTTATCATAGAGAAAGGAAAAACATTGTCTGATGCTTCTTGCAAGTACAATGGTCGGTATGATTTGCAACATGATTTCTTTTTGCTGTTCATTTCGGAAATTTTCTTTGGTTTTTCCTAGAAAACAATGCATGACTTGGCTCTCAGGAAGATAATGAAAGGAAAAAAATATTAATTTCATTTTCATTCCAACATATATGTTGCCATTGCATAATTCCTTCACGCGCTGTGTTTTTAGACAACAATTCCAAAATTCCTAGCAGACACAGACTTGTGTTAACAAGTATCAAAAATAGAATCAATCAACCACCCTGCCCAATAACAGCTTCCCTGATCCTCCTTACATGAAATATGAACTTCATGCTACCTCATCCTACTAAAGATGTGCACTGTGGGCAACATCGAGAAAAAAAATTTGCTTGTGTATTAAGGTGCTCTGTACATTTGGCACTGGCAATCTGGCATTCAAAGTTCCAAAGGATACATCTCTAGTTTCGACGTATCCCTTCACCGTATACCACAAAAACTTTATCAGCTTATTGAACATAATGCCTAAAGTTATTTCGGAAGTTCACTACCGTCACCCTAGCGTCTTAATGCAGAATTCTTTTTTCATACCTGAGAACATGGGCTCATTAACCTTTTCAAAGACAATAGTATAAACCAACCAACCTAACCAAACTAAGTCTTACGCGTCCCTATCAGTTGTGAGTCAGCTATGCAAAATCTTTTCTGCAATTCCACTTTGAGAAAATACAATTGAGAAGTTGAATAAAACTGGATCCCATTTGCAATCTAAAGTAAATACGATCCTATCTATGCATCGAGCTTTTACAAGAATATGCATTTCCATCCAGCAATTGAGATACAGTAAATACATGCATGGCCATACAGCCCCAGCAAGTTTCTCAATTCCACACAAGTTTCTCCAAACCAAACCAAGAACCAATTTTTATCAAAAACTGTAAAGCACACAAGTATAACTATACCACAACAAAAGCAATGGAAATTTACTTACAGCCCAGTAATGTTTATTGGCAAAGTCCCATCCACCTCGATATCGCCTAAACCCGTGAAGAATGTCTGGCCTATTGGTCCTATTCGCCGCCAACACAAGCGTGCTAGACGGAACCTCGTTTGCAGGGGCCGGTGCTTGAGCAGCCCAACTCAAAGCCCCGTGTTTCAATGGCCCCAAACTCTCCTCTCCTACACAAACAAACCCAAAATAGAAACCAAAACCATCATTCCATCACAAAATCTTGAACACCCAGCTCAATTTTCACAACAGAAAAAGAACCAAAGATAAACGATTCCAACATTTCAAGAATATCAGTAAAGCAAAAGCAAAGCGAATATAAAAAAGCAAATACGTTATTTCCTCCCCGAATCTTGAACACCCAGCTCAGTTCCCACAACAGAAAAACCAAGAAAATCATTTCCATCATTTCAAGAATCCAGGTAAAGCACAGAAACAAAACCCAGAAACAAAAACAAAACCTATCATTTCATCCCAAATCTTGACAGCCCATCTCAATTGCCACAACAGAGAAAAAAAAAATCCTCTTTCAAGAAAACATGAAAATCACACATCCGTTACCAAAAAAAACTAAGGATTGAATTGATATAAACACACAAAGATAAATGATGGAAACTGTAATTAAATTGCAACAAACCTAAGATGAACTTGACAGAAGCTCTGGGTTTTACAGCTAAAATCGAGCTGAGAAAAGTGGATACAGAGAGGAAGAGAAGGAACTGAAACACAAAGAAGATCTTCATCTGGGATTCTCTCTCTATATCTTCTCATTGCGCAAAGCGCGAATTAAGGGATTCCATGCCAAGATTTCATGTATACACGACGTATGTCGACTGAGAGTAGCGGACGAGATGAAATTTTATTAGTCCCGTTGCCACTTCCACAATGTCCTGTAGGGCTTTATGCACACATGCATTTATATAGAGAGGAAAAAGATGTATATATATAAATGTAACAATCTATATGTATAGAGAGAGAAAGTGACATGGAAATGTGATGAAGGAACGAAAAAGGTGGGTGTAAATGAATGAATGAATATGACCCACCGTTAATGTTGAATGAGCGGAGCAAAGCTGAACTATCATCGCACTGCCCTCTCTCTCTCTCTCTCTCATGGTCTTTTCCTTTTCCTTTTCCTTTTCCTTTTCCTTTTTACTTGACGTGTTCACAACTTCACATTGGTTGATTCATCCTTCTATCCTAATCAAAGAGAAAATTAGCTATTATTTTTCAATTGATATTACATTTTATATGTATAAAGTATTAAAATAAATTTTTTCAAAATTCGATAAAATGGTTATAAATTACGAGATATAAGTAACTGTTTTTTAGAAGAAAGATAAATAGACAAGTGACGGAAAACTCTCACAAAGAACTACCAAATGGGGATAGAGAGTAATTAAAACAAAAAAATAAATGTTAAACACGGCTTGGAGGTGGTAGACAATACGTAAAACATAGATCGATATCCGAGAAAAAATATTTATATCTATGAAAATATATTAATATTTGTAAAATGTGTATTAAGAGTTGTATTTATTTGGCAATATATTCTTATTATCCATCCTCTACTGGCTTGGTTAGCAAGATTTTTATTCTATGCGGATCAACAAAAAAGAAAAACTAAATTTTTTATACTAACTTATAAATTTGTTGGAATAAATATTGGCTATTGAAAAAAAAAATCAGCGGTTTAATTGTTTTTCTCTAGTCTAGGAATGAGTTTTCAGTGCCGATTGAATACCACGTGGTACCCGCGCGCAGCGCATTCTGCCGTCCATTTCAATTTTGGATGATCCGGATTATAAATAGAGGAGGAGAGAGAGGGTTTTGATCTAGGCTGTACAATACACTTTTGGACAACCCAGATGCAGGGTTTGGGCACCACGTAGGCTTGATCACGTGGTACCCGTCTGGTATACAAAAAAAAATTCCTATTCTAGCTGATCAAATAAAACTTAACTGTGAAGTTATCCCAAATAATATCAAAAGCGGCCCTGAGGTTTCAGTTCATACCAATTAGTCCTACAAGTTTTATTACCTGCACAAAATGACACCCTTCTGGATCACTTTCCATTTCCAAAAAGAAGGGTTGAATGTAATTCAAGTAGGTTCGAAAAATAAAGGGAAAGGGTCAAAATCACGTTAAACTCGCGTACGTATGTTAAGCTACATTGGAAATGGTTAAAGGTGATATTGCTAGAAGTTCTGATGGTATGAGGATTTTCTTGGTCATAGTACGTGTATAGTTCTGCCAATTTGATATCGATGCAATCATTTGTTGTCGTGTTAGGATTTAGCGTGTATTAGTTACCAATGGACTTACAGTACGTTTGTTTTTCAGTTAACAATGCAATAATCTTCACTTACCCTTAGTTCAGGGGGTTCAAGTGTGTATTTTAAAGTTTGAGACAGCAAAAGTTATTTTTGGTCAAGTACGAGGAGTACAAGCGATAATTGCCGACATAGATATCGTAATCAGGGGAAGTTTACAAGCCCTTTTTGGGGATTTGGATGTCAGGTTAATGAGAACAAGAAAACTTTATTAAGGGGACGATGTTTGTGGGACTTCCTTTATAGGCCTCGTTTCGCTTAATTAATTTGTGTGACTTTTTATACTTTTGGTAATTTTTTTTTATGAAAAATAGAAAAAAAATTAATATAGTTATTTAACCAAGTAGGGGGAAAAAAAATTTATTTTATTCTTTAAACTGTTGTTATAGTGCGGATCTGGTGTGATTAGGTGCAATTTTTTTTATATATACCTAGGTGTCCGATCAAATTACACGCATCTAATCAAATCTTCATATAGACTGTACAAACAGAGTTAATAGCATCTAAAGAGGTTTCGAACATAAGACTTCAAGAGGGAGTAAATTTCTAAGTCTCAAACATTCACTACTAAGTGAATTCTTTCGGGTCAAAGTTCAGGTTCAGTTTCTCGGAATGAACAATCAGTGCAATCACAAGAGCAGTGGGACCGAGAAAAACTTTGCTTTTGATTTTAATTTCTAAGCTATTTTTCTCTTGTTTTTTAAGCTATTTTTCTCTTGTTTGATTTTAAGCGTTTTTTAACATAAGACTGGAAGTAAACTTTTAAGTCTCAAGTCTTAACTACTAAAGCGAATTCTTTTGGGTTAAAGTTTAGGTGCAGTTTGTCGGAATGACCAATCAGTGGAATCACAAGAGTGGGACCCAAAAAAACCATGCTTTTGATTTTAAGCCATTTTTCTCTTGTTTGATTTTAAGCGTTTGACAGGTAGTTATACTCATCTTTCATCTTTCCTTTGCATTAGGAGATTTAGGATTTAGGACTCCTTTGGAAACTCTCACTGATGGGAGTATGAGGGTGATTGTTTGATGACTAACCCATGTGGAATTTTGTTCATTTTGGCACAAGGCAAATCTCATGATTTTGATGTTCTATCCTATAGTCTGGGAAGATTTGAACTCTTGTCTATTTGGCAAATTTATGCTAAAATTTATACATAAATTCTACTCTTTTTTTTTAGTAATCCAAGATCATATCGCGATTGAAGTCTTATTTTGTTCTTCAATTTTTTCTAAGCTTTTCTGAAATAACGAGACAAAAACGGGTAAAGTTAAATACCAAAGGGCGACGGAAAATTAATCAAATAGACAGCGTAAGATAAACCCCAAAATCATTGAGCAATTATTGGTAAACAAAATGTTTGTCACCCAAATTTTTTTTTACAAGTGTGTATAATAAGATAAATCATGCAATGTTTTTGGAGTTTTACTCCACGTGGACTCTGCACCACACATTTGTGTAGGCTCCATACGCTTTGGTGTGGACACCGCACGAGATAGAGGTCCTATAATTTTTCATAAAATAGAGAAGATGACAAGAGTTGAGAAGAAAAAGAGAGATTCAATGGAGAGATCTTATTTTGTGAGACAAGCTAGCACTTTTTGGTAGACGGTTTTAATAGGGTCCAAAAAAAAAAAAAGACAGAAAAAAACACATTTCAGTGTATTTTTTACACATTTTAAAACACTTTCAATTTTTTTTTATACTTTTCAATACATTTTTAAATCTTAACAACATCTTATTAGGTAGATTTTAGAATTTTCGATTTAATTAAAACAGTGCAATAATTTGTGTAGCCATTTATTTTCATGCCGCAAATGTTGACATCCAAATTTGACTTCGAGTCCACCTGACTCGGGTTGTTATTTTTTCAAAGTGCCGTCTAAGTCGGGAAAAGAAAACTATCGTAACCGTATTTACTACTCAAAGAATTTGATGCGGAATTTAAAAAAAAAAATAGCATAATAAAAATATAAAATCCTAAATTGAAAGAAATAATTGCAGCATCCACCAGCCACCACCAACCCCGCCGTTCCCATCTCCATCTCCATCTCCATCACAGAACCATTCTCCGCCGTCTGATTTGGGGCCTTTGTGGTTGATCTGATGAAGGGTTGAACTTGTGGTTGATTT
>CM029279.1:21832984-21900831 GCA_016920895.1 Vaccinium myrtillus | reverse complement strand
TTGGTTCTCATCCTGGAGAAGCCGTTCTCTCTTGTTATGTTTACTTTTCAAAGTGGACATTTTTTTTAGAACATTAAGAAAAAGAGAGAAAGACCAGCAATTTGGGATGGAGGGGTAAAACCAGATGTGCTCCTTTAATTAGTCTATTTTTTTAGAATATAACGGGTAACGCTATAGTTTTATTCTAGTAGTTTGGGCGTCAGTTAGATTTTTTTTTTTGGGTCGGCGGGCGTCGGTTAGAAATTCATCCCAAATTGCTGGTCCTTCTATCTTTTTCTTAATGTTCTAAAAAAATGTCCACTTTGAAAAGTAAACATAACAAGTTGTGCAACATTACTCTTTTATCATTTCCGTTTTCACTTTAGTGTCACGTCAACCAAGCATTAAATAGAAGTAAATTGAGAAAGTCAAACCGAATTAAATATCCTATCATTCTCCCCGTAAAAACTCATTTCTCCTAAAAGGGCTAGCAAATTCAGACAAGGAGAGTATATAATTTAATTACTAGTATTACAATAAATGGTAAGTATTTATTTATTACATTCATCTATAACTCATTTACTGACCATAATTGATTCCTTAAACTTTAGGCTTAAAGTAAGTCATTAATTGTACTTAAATAATTGTGTCTATAACACACGCCAGCTGCTAGCACTTGCCTTAAAAGAAATTTATTTAGCTTTCTTCATGTTTTGTAAAATTATTTTTTTATTTGATTAATTTATTGGAAGTCGGTCCATTGGAGTATATAGGAGTATCAATTAACTGAACTTTCACACGTTTTGCGACCATTGTACAAGACCCTTCAAATAAACAAATGTGACCTAATTACCTGCCAATATATATTTAAAATTAATAATACAATTATAATGGTGAAGGGCAGGCTTGGCGCAGCGGTAAAGCTGCTTCATTGTGACCTGTAGGTTATAGATTCGATTCTCGGAAACAACTTCTCTACTTGTAGTATTGCGTACATCAACCATTCTCTAATCCTGCGCATATACTTTATTTTTTTTGTACAACGGAAAATCAAAATCCCACATATACGGGAGTTTCGTGCACTGGATACACTTTTTAATACTATTATAATGGTGCGTAGTATGATGCATAATAAACAAATATTGAGGACGTGGTGATATGTACCTGAAGTCAATTAATTGATTCATGCATATACGTAACCGGTAATCTTTGCGGTGGCTTTGGCGTTACTTACCCGTTTTTGAAAGGAGTTGTTTTCATGTCAAAATCAAAGGGCAAGTGTCAATAAGCCTCAAGGATTGTCCCGGTTAGTGTATTTGTTCCTCGCACAATTGATCAAGGTTCGATTCTTAAGGTCAAGTCCATCCAAAAAAATTCCTTGTGAATCTTCTTATCCCGGTATAAATTGTCTGTCTTTGACGGAATCAGGGAAGGAATAGTCGAGGCGTGCGTTTGCTGACCTGGACACCACCGACAGTGAAATTAAAAAAGGAAAAATAATTACTGTTATGTAGTGCTCTTACTTTTGGTGATTTGGACCGAGGCACAACACGATTTGTTGGGCTCTTACTTTTGAGCCCACAGGAGATTTAATTTTATGGTTTCAATCGATTTTTGTTTTTTTTTTAAAGGCTCATTGAGTGAGTGTAATACAAAAAATTAATAAGGGTGTTTTGAGAATAAATTGGTTTTTCACGATTTTTTATGTGATGTATTATGAGAAAATGACCTGTCTTGGTTTTGAAAAAAAAACCGTTTTTTGTTAGTAGAACACCAGTCGCGATCAAATCAATGCATTTATCTTACAACTATTTTCAAAAACATATTAGCTCTTCAATATTTTAAGAATAGTGACGAATCATGTGACTATTAATATCTTATCAATTTAAAAGAATTCATGGACAATCCACTCCAGGAGCTCAAAAAAGAAACGTTACTAATTGGACCAACAGGCACGGGTAAAGGGATGAACAGTTTCATTCATGAAAATTCAATGGGAACAGATAACCGCACTCGTCCTTACTCCCGGTCCGATTCTTGGCATCAGGCTATAAGAAAGTAATTTCTTGTGAATCTCTTAGTTTAGTTGCGGATTTGCCCTTTACCGAACATGGCAGGAAATTAGTTGAGATGCCTGGAAACTAGCCCTGACACTCTTGACCGTCAAATAAAAAAAATAGATAAACCGAGGTAAAATACGTCAAGTTAATTCAACCTGAGATATATCATCTAGAAATATTGTTATGATACTGTAGTGGGCCGAACGGCGTGGTCCACGGGCGGCTCTTTAGCTTCCCCGCAGATGGTCAATTGAACATCCTAAAGTTTTTGGTTTTCTATATCACATGTAGTTATTATATATCGGATGTTAGGGCATCCACAGTGGGATAGCAAAAAATTGCTCCTAACTTGTATCTTAAAGTGTACACATAAGCATAATTGGACAAGAAGCCCTATCAACCCAGGTAATATCAACCGAGGTAAGAACCCCTATCAACCCAGGTAATATCAACCGAGGTAATTCACAATTAAACATCTAACTAGAAACAAAATACATACGTTTAATGACAAAACTTAGGAAAATAGAGGGAGAGAAGTATTGTAGTATCGATATCTTGCTGTGGCTTCTCTCTGAACAACAATCAACTTTACATCTCATAAAACAAGAACATGTTTCCAAAAATATCCGTGCAAACCTCTTCGCCATGCAAATTTCCTACAATAAATACTACTGTATTTATGCGTCGATTTAATTTTGCGTGGCCCAAATATATAGAATTTTCCGAAAACAATTGTGACATTTTATGTTATGGTTGTATTATTTGAGCACACTATTCACACAAATATATGAAAATTTGTGTATATATGACTATTTAATAGCTTTACAAAAACAAAAAAAAACTGCTAAGCTAGTAGATATACTAATAGAGTTAACGTAATCCATGAACACCCTATTAAAATTTTCTGGAGCCGCCACATCACCTTTCGCTTTTCCGAGCCAGAGATTTCCACCACTAGGTTCACTCTCAGGATCAACAACCCCACAAATAGTATGATATTTTACTTCCCAGAGAAACTGCATCAACTATATGAGAATCATGACAATTAACTCAATCAAATCGAATAAAACAACTCAATGCCGACAGATAAAAATTGAAAATGATTGGTCTACTGGATCTTGCAATAGTGAATTTCAGCTTAGGCAAGTGGTGGCTAGCTCATGCGGTAGAGCTCTTTGATGCCTTATACTGTATCCCAGAATTGAGTCTCATTCCCCCCTCCCATTGCTTTACGTTTAGGTACTCAAGACACCCACGAAACGTTGGTAATATACTACTCCACTTGCTTTCACTTTCAAAGCCCAATGAAAAGGAAGAGGAAATGTGTGGCTTCCTTTAATGTGCGGCGATTTCGCCCTTAATTTTGGGTACTCCTTTTTAAATCATTATTGAATAATGTTTTTCTTTTCTTTGTATTGTCTGCTTTTTCCTTTTTCACAAGTATTGATATTCCTTTCTTTTGGAGTACATAAAGCAGGGATGCTACCCAAGGTGTCTATGACACTTATCTTTGTAGGCAAATGTGTAAAATGTGCATTAATATTCGAAAAAAGTAATTTGATATTTGTAAAAATGTATTGATTTCCTTGAGATGCGTTCGAAAAATTCTTATTTGTTTTGGAATTGTGTACTTATTATCCAATGCCTAGTGGGCAGTGATTAACAAAACCAAAGTTTGTAGAGAAATCCATCTAGCTTTCTGTTTCTGAAAAATTCAAAACAAATTTTGTTTTCCTAGCTTTTAAGGTGGATACCGTGTATGTACATAAAGCAAGGATGCCACCCAAGGTGTTGTGATATCACACTTGATCTTTGTAGGAAATTGTGTAAAATGTGCGTTGATATTCGAGAAAAGTATTTTGATAATCGTGAAAATGTATTGATTTCCTTTGAGATGTGTTCAAAAAATTCTAATTTGTTTTGGAATCGTGTGCTTATTATCCAATGCCTAGTGGGCAAGTGATTAGCAAAACCGAAGTTTGTATAGTAAACTGGTGTCTAGCTAGAGAAATCCATCTAGCTTTCTATTTCTGAATCTGAAAAATTCAGAACAAATTTTGTTTTCCTAGCTTTTAAGGTGTATGTATAGTGGCTGAACCATAATTTTTTGGTAAGGGGTGCCAAATTTTTGAAGTTAAGCATAAGGTAAGTATTAGAATGACGAAATTAATTTTGTTTAATACATGTAGCTCAACATTTTCGATTAGGCCTTGTAAATTCAGTGTTTCTGCTAGAAATTTTTTCTTTTCAATGTAGAAACTTGATAGATTTCATTCAGTTGGGTATTTATATGGAGTCACAAATCACTACAGTTTTTTTCTTTGCATTAAGCTAATTTTTCAGCCTTAAGGAGGGGGTGCCAGTACAATACATATTTGCTAGTATTAAGCCTTGTATATGTAATATAATTATGGGTGTTCATAGCCAGTGGACACTCCCACCTACCTCAGTCCGCCACTATGAATGGATATCACCCATCTATAATTAGGTTCTTGGAAGGAGTTAAAGCATTAGATCATCCCAATAGTGATTGGATCTTTTCCGGTCTTTAATTTGGACTGCATCTGGACTATCCATTTGCTGCTATTAATGGTTTGGATTTGTCCAAATTTGCAACATCGTTAATTAAAATATCATTTGCAATATATAGATTTTTCAATTATTAATTAGCATAACGAATAAGGGCAAAGGTAATATGGTCATTTCATCTGGAAGGTAAAGCCAGAATGCAAAATGAGAATCCAAAAGTACCTCTAAGGTTGATTGTTAAATTGTGTCTCTATTGTGAACAGAATGCATTCTCATAATCAGACTCCCAAACAGCCAAAATGAAAAATCGCAAAATGCATAATGCGGCTCCCAAATGGCCCCTTACAGTCCAGTTTCTAATTCTCCAATATGAGCTAGTTTGGGGCTATTATGGGCCCACCTGAGAACTACAACGAGATCGAAACCGTTAATCTTGTAGCCCCCAGAGAAGGTAATTCAAACCAAAAATTAACTTGATCCAACATGAACAGATATTACTCTGACACGCCACAATTGTGAAAGAATTGATGACTAATTTAAGCTTTAATATCATTTGCCATTTTTTTCACTCCAGAGACGTACTAATATGGCTATCAAAGTAGAAAAAGCTAGATAATTTTTTTGTGTATGACCTTTCCTAAGAGGATTAGAATGAATGATGTCGGTTTTTGTTGTGGTATTCGCGCGGTGAGGCCCAAAATACTAACTCCGTCCCAAAAAGTTAGGTCTTCTCGGGAAATTTAACATTTTACTGAAACATAATGATTACATGAACATATTTTTTACTTTCCAAAATTGCCCCTACCATTATTTATTGCTTGGGTACCTAAAAAAAAGGATAGAATGGGAAATGTACGAAAGTTTGGACATGAAACTCCGTAAAGCGTGTGATACCCAAAAATGGAATAAGAAACTAGCTTTATAGGATGGAAGAAGTACTAGTTCATAACCAAACCATACCGGAGGATGGAAAATTGGATTAGAACTCGGGGTAAGTTTTCACTACATATACTGTATTCCCCCTTGTAGTCAAAAGTGAGTGTTGTACCACTAAATGAAGCTTTCTACATCCAATTTTGTTACACCCTTATTTCATTTTGAACTGTCCCAAACTGTTAGTCCATTTTAAAAATTCAAAGGAAAAATGTTCAAATTTCCAATTATACCCCTCATAAATGTTTGAAAATAATTGTGAAAGTGAGAATCAAAGGACTATTTAGAATACTAAAAAGGAACTAAAGGAGGAAGGAGTATTTTTGTGCTGTATTTGAGGATAATGATTGTAAAAAAGCATAGAAAATACCTTCAAAAATACCAAAAATACCATAATACCATAGTAAAAACCCAATCTCAGTCCATATGAAACGCACCTGAAAAACTGAAAATTAGATTAAAAGTTGAATAAGAACAAGGACTAGATGAACCAAAAACCATATGAAAGCATTTGCTAAACCAAAACGTTTTTCTATATCACAATTGGATGCCTTTTCATTGGTTGTTTATTCATAAAGTCTTTATTAGGTTCCTTTCAACTTTTGACTACAAAACGAAAGAGAAATCATGCACCTACAAAGAAAACGAAAAAAACAAAAAGCAATAAAGGTGATTCCAATTAAATAGTAAAAGAAAAGAGAGATTTATCAAAAGGTCGCCTTTTCCACGTCTGCCGAACTTTAATCAATTTGTCAGGATTTGCTAGATTGCCCACATCTTAAAATGAATATTTTGTAGCATCTTTCGGATAGGCTTTAACCAATATATACCCTTTTTTTCCCTTATAAATGGACTTTAATTTTTGTTTTTTAGTGACAAAATTACACAAAAATTAAGTACAGATATATATATATGTACAAAATATAAGTATCATAGAAGATCGATAGATACGTGAACAAATTGCAAATTGTTGTGCAAAATAAATGGTACATATTTCATAGTTTGTCTTTACAATTTACAAAACAAAAAAGTAATTTATTCACGTATCTTTCGATATCCAATCATACTAAAATTTGGTAGATTTATAATTTTTTGCGTGTTCTACGAGGTAAACAGTTCGAATTATAGTTTTGGGCATGTGATGCAGAAAAAAATTGAGAGTATGGAGGAGGATGGAGAGGAAGTGATCCCCTTGAGAGGAAGTAATCCCCCTTGCGTCCGCCGTGTGTACTCTCACCTTCATGAGTAGTTACACTAAAATCTATGGGGACTGAAGTTTCACACAACAGGGGTTAGTACTTATGCTTTCACTTGGAGTATTTGATAAATTAAGATGTCCGGGTTAGTTTACACGCATCGTGACTGATTCCATAAGAGACCAAACCCAATGCCCGGACAAAATATTCTAACACCACAAAGAATTGATAGCAGTTGAGGCAAGGACCATTAGAATCAAAGCGACTTTAGGTATCGCTGGTAGTAATTCATAGTCCAATGTGGCCCAGACCAAACATTAAAGAGGATGGAGCATCAAAGAGGATTGAACTGGGAGGAGGTATCATTTGTGCCGGACAGGGACGATGGATAGTGGGCTGCGACAGCAACGCAGGGAAAGCTGGCAGTGTGGCGAGAGTCGAGACAACTCTGGGCCTTGCGAGATGGCCTGTTCTTGGGTATAAGGATAGATGAATAAACAGCTTTGTGGTGGAGATGGATGAGACAACCGCGATTAGCTGATATAACTTCATAATTGTACATAATCTATGAATGCCTAATGAATTAAAGAAAGTATCCTAAAGGTCCTTCAACCAATATTAAATGAAAATTTCCTAAGTCAATTTCCTATCACTCATTAAGGTTTCAAATATGGAGTTTTCTTTCTGAGACAGTTTTATTCATAATTTTTCCCCATAGCATGTAGCTAATGTGTCTCAGGGGATATATACTAAGGTTTCTCTTCCCCAAGTACACTAATTACTAGACCAAACAATCCTTGTGCTTGAGTTCAAGAGGTTTATCTTAGGCTTAAGGGCTCATGGATGCTATCTAGGTCCTCCTTCAGGACCCTTCTAATGGCAAAGCAAGGGCAATGTACTGATCAAAATAATCGAAGAAACCCTAACAAAATAATGTTGAGGAAAACTAGTAAATGATCAAGGGATGAAGAAGAAGGAGAGCCACACCTTTATTGAACGAATTGCCAGAGTTTGCCCGATAATCCTGGATCACTGGGAAAACTCTTCAGAAGTCACCACCTGATTCTCCACTGAAAATGCAAGTCAGTATTTCATGCCTCTTTGCGCTGCATTTCCCAAACTGATGCTTCAAACGACAACAAGATCGAAGGGATTCACAGAATTTACAATCTAGATATTCAGACGCAAAAGAAAAAGCAACACCCTTTCTAGCACGGTAATTTTCCATACAACCCACTGAATTCATTGTACCTTTTATCAATGAAATCACTTTCAACTGGTCGCTACAATGTTTCCATGTAGCCATTGGCCTCCTTACCAGTTACCGGAGTTTGCACATGCTAAAAGAAAAACAACAGAAGCTGGACTCAGGAAAAAGATCTAGAATGCCTTTATTGTCATGACACAATGCACGACTTCCGAATGCTCCTTCCTTTAGATTGCCATATGATTTGCATGTGTGCATGCGAGTGCGCGTGTGTGTGTGTGTGAGAGAGAGAGAGAGAGAGTATCTTCAGCATCCCGTGGTGAGCACAGACATGCTCCTCCCAACATGACCTCACGGCAACCCCAACAAATGGTGAAACTTTTAACCTATGCGCTAAAGACTGCAAAATAATTTTTGTGAGCTAGAAACTCCAACTTCTTTTGGATACTACAATTAGTCAATTATAGGTTGATAGCTTCAAACTCTTCTGAGTACCATTGTCGAGAGCCTACTTGATACCTCAACAATCTCCCCTGGTTATATGATTGCAACAGCCCTCCCTGCTGCCCCTTCCAGTTAGTAGCAAGTTTCCAGCAAAGTTATCCATAAAACACTAGTAGGCGAACTTACACCTATACTAACGGGTCAATTGCATGAATTGTTTTCTTAAATATGAAATCAAAGTACAACTGAATTGTTAGTAGCACAGTTATCCTTAGAACACAAGTAGGGTAACTTACACCTTTACTAACAGGTCAATTGCATGAATTGTTTCTTAAATATGAAATCTAAGTACAACTGAATTGGTAGCTTTATTCTGCATGCTTATACTGAAAAAGTGAAAATACAAGACCATTCCTTTTTTCCCAATCTAATCATAAGCATCCACCCTGAAAGAGAAGATAATTAGTACCAAATACATGAAACTGGAAGGAATAAACAAATGCAAATCATTGCAATGAAGCATAAATTACAAAGGTTGGGTCAAAACAGAGCTTGGTCAGATAGATAAATGGCTATGTTACAAAGTTTCATTCAATCGATTAGTAATATCTTAGATTAGTACAACTGGGCATTCAACCCTTTCCTAGAGCTGCAAATGAACCAAGCAGTTCATGAACTGTTCGAGGCTCGACTCGTTAAAAACTCATTTAAGTTCAATTCGAATACTAAACGAACCGAACCTAAGCCTCAATTTAAGGGTCATTTAATAAATAAGCCGGCCCTAAACCAAACAGTATTCGGCTTGGTTAGGCTCGCGAACGTGGAGTATATATGTATATATCATAAAAATTTCACATATAACCATGAATATGCATGAAATTTTACAAATACATAATGAAATTTTATAACTTGTACATGCATAAACTTTTAAAAGTATTATAAACTTTAATTTTAATAAGGTTCTATAATTTCACAAATGTATGAACTCATTTATGTACAAAATTAACAAAAACAAATTATTTGAAGTTGTAGTAGACATGTATGTATGACAGCATTAATATCTAATATTCTTTATTTGTTAAGGCTTGTTATGTGAACAAGTTTGAGTTCGACCCAAACCTAGGCTCGAACTCGGCTCGTCAAATTTTTATTGAGCTCGAGCTCGACTGGGTTCACTTAAAAATTTAATGAACCAACCTTTGTACAAAATTAACAAAAACAAATTATTTGAAGTTGTAGACATGTATGTATGACAGCATTACTATCTAATATTCTTTATTTGTTAAGGCTTGTTATGTGAACAAGTTTGAGTTCGACCCAAACCTAGGTAAGTTCAGCTCGAACTCAGCTCGTCAAATTTTTATTGAGCTCGAGCTCGACTGGGTTCACCTAAAAATTTAATGAACTAACCTGAATATTCTAAAACTCGGCTCGATTCGACTCATTTGCAGCCCTACGACCTTCCCATATTATCGAACCCCAAACCTCCCCCTACACAGCCAGGATGTACAATTTCTTGAGCAATGCAAAAAATTCAACCAAAATTATACTAAGGCCAACTCCAATGTATAGTTGCAGGAAAAAGAGTGCGCGCGCGCACACACATACACAAGCACACACACACACAGGAGAAATTTGTCATTTGATTCTGTTGATTCAGATTCAGCTGCAATTTTCTAATGGAGTTTTGTAATAGCTGAAACATTCAGTCCGTATGTACTTTATTATTCAGTGAATCAGCAACTGTACAACCATTGAATTAACTGAGAAACGTGAAACTGGAAGGAATAAACAACATATCCAAATCACTGCAATGAAAAAAGAAGCATAAATTAACAATGTCAAAACAAAGCTTGGTCAGATAGATAAATGGCTATGCTACAAAGTTTCAATTGATAAGTAATGTCTTAGATTAGCCCAACAGGCCATTCAACACTTTACCATATTATCGAACCCCAAATCTCCTCCTACACAACCAGGACGTACAATTTCTTGAGCAATGCTCAAATTCAACCAATGTTATACAAAGGCCAACTCTAATGTATAGTTGCAGGAAAGCGCAAGTGCGCACATACGCACACACACAAAGAGAGGAGAAATTTGTCATTTGATTCTGTTGATTCAAGATTCAGCTGCAATTTTCTAATGGAGTTCTGTAATAGCTGAAACATTCAGTACGTATGTACTTTATTATTCAGTGAATCAGCAACTGTATTAACTATTGAATTAACTGACAGCGTCACTTGTTTTGATCATAGCCTTCCCATTTTAGCCCCCATATCACCCACAATATTGGATACTGAGAGAATTGTAGTGCATCAATCTACAACTTTACAGGTCCCCACCAAACACAGTAGAAAACGGCGCCAAAGATCTACCATTTCCACCACATAAGATTGAAGAGCACTTTGGAATACTCCGAAGTGAGAAGTTCATTAAACCATTCCAATTTCATTAGGTTGAAGAAGAGGGGAAGAACCATTTAAAATAAATAATCTCCTACACGATCTAATTCACAGTATGTCTCAAATTTCTATCACTATTGACTAGATATAATCCCAGACAAGAATAAAACTGCAGATGAAATTTTCCAATAGAACATCGGAAATTAATCCTCTTACATTGTAATAAAGCCATCAAGCTTCAATGCTTTGGCTTTCCAACTAAATAAAAGCAGAATTCAGATAGCAAGCCTACAAACTAGTAATAAGTTAAATCCGAATCGGAATTGATCAGTAAAAAGTACCTCCTGATTCCCATTCTCTACTTGTTCTTGACCCTAACCCCGAGTTCACCAGCAACAATGAGAGTGGTTGCCATGCCTAGAAACATCCCGTGCTCTACAACACCGGGCAGCCTCAAAATTGCATCACTAGCAACTATCAAATCCCCAATATCTTTCTCAAAATACAAATCAATGATATAATTCTTGTTATCAGTCACAAACGGTTCACCACTTTCCCTATCCATCCTAAGCTTTGCAACACACCCCGCCTCCTCGAACAACAACCGCAGCCTCTCAGCCGTAAACTTCCAACAAAACGGCACGATTTCAACCGGCATAGCCAACCCACTACCCCCTATATGCTCAACTAACTTAGACTCATCAACAATGACAACAAACTTCTTGCAAGCACCTTCAATCATCTTTTCCCTCATTAAAGACCCACCTCGTCCCTTGACCAAATTCATGTAAGGGTCCACCTCATCGGCCCCGTCGATTGCTAAATCGACTACGGGGTGCGAATCGAGGTCCGACAAGGGAATTCCGACCGATAAAGCTAATTCATGGGTCATTTTTGAAGTGGGTATGCCTACAATGTTGGTGAGTTTACCTTGTTGTAAGAGCTCGCCAATTCGGGTGACGGCGTGTTTGGCTGTGGAGCCGGTTCCTAACCCTAGTACCATGCCAGATTGGACGAACTCGACGGCCTTGTAGGCGGCGATTTTCTTGAGTTCGTCTTGGGTAAGAATCACCTGTGGCGGCGAGGGATAGGATAGGGGTGCCATTAGAGGTGGATTTACTGGTGGTTTGTCGGAGGCGATAAAATGAGGATAAGCAATTGCCATATTTGACAACAGAAATAAAAAATAAATTGATTGAATTGGTCAACCCTGAATGGATTGAGAAGAAATTAAAGAATTGGAAAGAAGGATTTTGATTGATCTGGGTGTAAAGAATTGGTGGAGTAAATATCAGGAATGTGAGACATCGTTGAAGTTGGAGATAGGGAGAAGATATGGTCAGGGGCAAAATGGGAGATGGAGGGAGGGTTTCCGCGTTGGCTCGTATGTGTGGTGGAAAGAGAGAGAGAGAGAGAAAGGAGGATTTTGTGGATGGGTAGAAATTAGGGGTTTCGATGTTTGGATTTTATAGGACAGCAGGGCGGGAGTTGGGCGGAAGGACCAGGGAAGGTGGAAGGTTGAGGGGAGAGGAAAGAAGGAGCATTTTACTGCTGATTTTAATCGGAAAACCTGGGGGTACACCCCTTTTTGCACCGAAAAAAATGATTTTCCACGCGCTTTGACGGCCACTTTTTTGGAGGTCGCATTGATGTCCGAACCGCTCATTATTCTTATAACCGTCCGATTGAGCTGATTTTTGGTGGGCCCCCTCGGAAAAATGTTTTAAGAATAATGAACGGTTCGGATCACTCGTGTGGGACCCAAAAGTGGGTCCCCAAAGGCGTGGGTTTTAATTTGAAACGGTGAGATTTTGGTTCAAGGACTTATAACCGTCCGATTGAGCTGATTTTTGGTGGGCCCCCTCGGAAAAATGTTTTAAGAATAATGAACGGTTCGGATCACTCGTGTGGGACCCAAAAGTGGGTCCCCAAAGGCGTGGGGTGCATTTTCTGTGCAAAAGGGGGTGTACCCCTAGCAGCGTTCGATTTTAATTTGGTGTATTTGTGCGGTGTTGGAAACTGGAAAGAGATTCCTCGAAGCACTAAAAGTTTGGAGTATCCTATCCTGGTGGCTGTTTGCTACTTTGCTGCAACTTGCAAGTAAAAATTTGAAATAAAAATTTGAAATAGACGGAATCAATTAAGGAATGGGTACTATTTGTTCTGCTATTATTTCAGAGAAATTTAATTAGCCATCCCATTAAAAAAAGATCGTTATGATCCCACCCCATATGGTTTGAATAGTTATGATTTATCCTGTAAAAGGATATTAGGACGGTTATGCCCTTATTAGGGGGCATGTAGTGCTCTGAATCGTCTTATAAAAAATTAGCTCAATCCGATAAACATAAGTAATTGATCGAATCTTTCTATTTTTCATTTAGAATTTAGGACTGTATGCTAAGGCCTACATTGGCAAAAAAAGTAATAAATTGGTTGTTTGGTTTATTCATTTTCTCTTCATTCAAAAAAAATTCCATTGGTTAGTTTTGCGTCAAGTTTTCATGGTGTTATTGATTTGTCTCTACGAGAGGAATATACAAAAAGGGTAAAAATATGGTCAGAATTAATTTTTTTTTGAATAAAGCAAAAAAAAAGTATAAAATTATCGTCAAAATTAAATTTTTCTGACTGAATCCAAAATTAATCCAATTTTCCACTCATCGAGACAAATCAATAATTAACGAAAAGTTAACGCAAAACTAACAAATGATTTTTTTTTTTGAATAAAGATAAAATGAATAAACTAAAAAATCGTTTTAAACTTTTTTGCCAAAAGAGATTGGAATTTTTACAACACGTGAACTCCAAAAAAGTACAAGGGTAACGAAATACGTACATATTACAACACATGACTAGTTGTTGCAGTTCTGCTTCAGTCGTTGACCTCTATCTGAATAATTTCGTCAAAATCCAGGCAATTCCATCCTTGCCAATACTAAAATATTTTTCGAATAAAGATAAAATTAATAAACTAAAAAACCAGTCTAAACTTTTTTGCCAAAAGAGATTGGAAATTTTACCACTCGTGAACTCCAGAAAAGTACAAGGGTAACAAAACACTTACATATTACAACACGTGACTAGTTGCAGTTTTGGTTCAGTCGTTGACCTTCGACCGAATAATTTCGTCAAAATTCAGGCAACTCCATCCTTGCCAATACTTAAATTTTTCTGAATAAAGAAACAATGAATAAAGTAAAAAACCGATTTAAACTTTTTTGCCAAAAGATATTGGAAATTTTACAACACGTGAACTCCAGAAAAGTACAAGGGTAGCGAAATACGTACATATTACAACATGTGACAAGTTGCTACAGTTCTGGTTCAGTCGTTGACCTCCGACCGAATAATTTCATCAAAATCCAGGCAAATCCATCCTTGCAAATCTTTAAATTTTTTTGAATAAAGATACAATGAATAAACTAAAAAACCGGTTTGAACTTTTTTGCAAAAAGAGATTGGAACTTTTACAACACGTGAACCGCAGAAAAGTACAAGGGTAACGAAATACTTTCATATTACAACACGTGACTAGTTGATGCAGTTCTGGTTCAGTCGTTGACCTCTGTCCGAATAATTTCATCAAAATCCAAGCAAATCCATCCTTGCAAATACTTTAATTTTTTTTTAATAAAGATACAATGAATAAACTAAAAATCTAGTTTAAATTTTTTTGCCTAAAGAGATTGGAACTTTTACAACACGTAAACTCTAGAAAAGTACAAGGGTAACGAAATACTTTCATATTACAACACGTGACTAGTTGCTGCAGTTGTAGTTTAGTTGTCGACCTCCGACCGAATAATTTCGTCAAAATTTAGGCGATTCCATCCTTGCGAATACTTAATTTTTTTTTTAATAAAGTAAAAAACTGGTTTAAACCTTTTGCCAAAAGATATTGGAACTTTTACAACACGTGAACTCCAGAAAAGTACAAGGGTAACGAAACACTTACGTATTACAACACGTCACTAGTTGGTGCAGTTCTGGTTTAGTCGTTGACCTCCGACCGAATAATTTCGTCAAATGATTTTTTTTTGAATAAAGATAAAATGAATAAACTAAAAAACTGTTTTAAACTTTTTTGCCAAAAGAGATTGGAATTTTTACAACACGTGAACTCCAAAAAAGTACAAGGGTAACGAAATACATACTTATTACAACACGTGACTAGTTGCTGCAGTTCTGGATCAGTCGTTGACCTCCGTCCGATTAATTTCGTCAAAATCCAGGCAATTCCATACTTGCCAATACTAAAATATTTTTCGAATAAAGATAAAATGATTATCTAAAAAACTGGTTAAACTTTTTTGTCAGAAGAGATTGAAACTTTTACAGCACGTGAACTCCAGAAAAGTACAAGGGTAACGAAACACTTACATATTACAACACGTGACTAGTTGGCGCAGTTTTGGTTCAGTTGTTGACCTCCGACCGAATAATTTCGTCAAAATTCAGGCAATTGCATCCTTGCCAATACTTAACTTTTTTGAATAAAGATATAATGAATAAACTAAAAAACCGATTTAAACTTCTTTGCCAAAAAGAGATCGGAACTTTTACAACACGTGAACTGAACTCCATAAAAGTACAAGTGTAACGAAAATAGTTGTCACGCCGTGATTTTCATAAACATAAATACATATTTTTCACGTGGAGGTCAACGCCATCCATAGTCAAAGTCAAATATAACCCGATAGTCAAATGGTAGTTAAAGAGTCAAAGTAACACATGGTTAGACGGGTTGTATATGGAGAGAAATCGGTGGGTGCGTGCATATTTGAAGGATGTATTTTGGGCGGGAATGTCATCCCCACAAAGAAGTGAGGGTATGAATGCATATTTTGATGGATATGTTCATTCCAAGACGACATTGAAACAGTTTGTAGAGCAATATGAAAATGTATTGGCAAACAAGGTGGAAAGCGAAAAACTGGATGATATGAGAAGTTGGAGCACTTACATCCCGTGCATAGATGATGATGATGAGTTGGAGAAGCAATTTCAAAGTGTTTACACGCATGACAAGGTTAAAGAGTTTCAAAAAGAATTGGCCGGAAAAATGAGGTGTCATTCGTATAAAAAAGAAGAATGTCAGATTGTGTCTAAATATGAGGTAAAACAGTGGGTTACATTTGGAGAAGGAGACAATAGAACGAGGAAAAAAGTGTCATGTACTGTCAATTTTAATGCTGAAACCAATGAGGCACATTGTAATTGTGGATTGTTTGAGATTAGAGGAATGGTGTGTAGACGTCAACTGATTGTGTATGATGAAAGGGGGATTGAAAAAGTGTCTCACAAGTATGTCTTGAAAAGATGGTGCAAAAATGTAAAAAGGGTCCACACTAAAGTTAGGATCAACTACGATAACTCGGCAAAGACAATTGAGGCCCAATGACATGACAACATAATCAAACTTTATGATGACGTTGCGGATTTGGCAGAAGTTTCTCAAGCAAAATATGAACTGGTGATGAAACAGGGACATGACCTAAAACAAGAGTTGATTGATGCTTCGGTTGTTTGTGAAAATAATATGGTGCATGATATTCTTATTAATTCTTTTTCAATTTGAAATGGAGATTTACCTTCAAAAGAAAGCATGAACATACTTAACCCAGAAAAGCAAAGAAGAATAGGGAGACCGTTGACTAGAAGGAAGCAAAGTTGTGTGGGAAAAACAGTTAAGAAGAAAAGGGAAACAATAAAGAAGACATTGTCCAATGGAAAAACCAAGGTACAAGTTTATTTTGATTTGTTACTTACTAGTTAATATGGACATATAGATATATTTGACGAATGCTTAGTAGTTTAGTTTATTTGCTAATTTCAGGAGGTTGAGAAGATTGCGGTTGGCCATGTGTTTGGGACACAAGAGAGTGTTGCAAATGTAAAACGTAAGAATCTATTTTTTTTTTTCTATTCTAATTTCCTATTTGTTGTACAAGTTATTGATAATCCCTTATTTTTATTGTTGGGCAGAGTTACCGGAGCTTTTACATGGGGCCACCAATGTGGCCAAACATGATGCCACATAATTTGCGACCAAATATGATACAAGGCGGAAGCATCTTCCCATATTCTCCAAATTTAGGCCCAAATGCATCGACGTTTAACCAATTGGTGAATTACTTTCCAAGTTCACAAGGCAACGTGCAAAGTTTATTGGATAGTCAAGTGTGGAGAGGGCAACCATCTTCTATGCCAAGTCAAGTTTGGGGAGGGCAATCAAGTTTGTTCGAAAGTCAAGGGCAGGGTTGGCGAGGACAATCAAGTTTTTTAGAATAGTTGCTTGCTTCTGGTGGAGAATGATGAATTTGTATAGTTATTTTTGTTGCTTATGACATTGATGAATCCATATTGTTGGAGTAATGTTGGACTCTTTTGGAATCATGAATTTGTTAATGGATATGTTAATGTGAATGTGGAACCTTTGAATCACTAAGTGTATCTGACTCCATTTTTGTTATGGTATGTGTCAATGTTTGATAGTATCTGACTCCATTTTTGTTAAATTTGTTAATGTGAATGTGGCAATTTAATACCATTTGGAACTTTTGAATCTATATTTATGTCTGTGTCCTTTGATCAATATCGTGTCTTGGGTTATGCGTAGACTGTTTTGGAAAAAAATTGACAGCATCTCCCCTGTTTTCTTGCCTAGCCCGACTTCTCGGCGTCTCATCAGACAGTCAACAACAACAACAAACACAATTCATCATACTCACAATACATATCCAAACCATGGTCATCTCAATTATCCATTACAATCGGAACAAAAGTTTTGTAGATGTTCAAAGTCCAAACTTCATTTAAAAAATAAATTCTTACAAGCAAGAACAAATTTTAGAAGAATCCTCCATGTACAAACAAAAGGAAAGAGAAGAATCCTAAGTTTCTACAAGAAGCAACATCGTAGAAGAAGCGGTTGGTCTCCTCTGACCCATCATCTTTTTTCTGTGTGACTCTCACTGTTTTGGCCTTAGCAGTTTCCCACATCTCTAGCATTTGGTCAAGGCCATGGAAAAAAACAATAACCTCTGAGGGGGTCCTCTTCAACCCCTTGTAAGGTCAGATCTTTCACTATTAACTTTTGTAGACACTAAAATTTTGACGCGATTTAATCGCCGTCCAAATTAATTGAGGCAAATAAAATTGTCCAGATTAATTAAAGTCAAAGCTGGTCAAAGCCTTCAAATAAATTTGGGCCCGCCAAAATTATGGGCTCAATCCATTTGAGATACGGTAAAGACCAAAATAAACTGGGCTAATTAGCCAAATAGGCTCACGAAAATATGGGCCCAACATGAGCAGGAACAAAAGAAGATAGACCGACTTAACCAACAAAGTGGGTCATGAGTTTGGGCCAACCCAAAGATGTGGGCCCAGTCAAATTTTATTTGGTCAAAAGAATAATATTACTCCCTCCGTCCCAGTTTATTTGTCAATTATTCCATTTTCTGATACGTCTTAAATTGCTTATATCTTTCAATCTATAATGTTTTTCACCATTTTAAAAAATTTGTATAATAGAATTAATCGTGAACTATCAAACAAGATCCATATTGCATATATTTGGAAATCGATATTAAAAGATATAAGCAATCGAAAACTGACACGATTATCAAAAAATGACAAACAAAAATGGACGGAGGGAGTAATATATTTTATATATTATTATTTATTTTGACTTTATCTTGTTTCCATAAAAAAAAAAGGAGGAGAAGAATAAAATATTTTCTCTTAAAGGAAACAAAGATATTCTCTGAAGATCCTGCCATATTCACTACCCCTCTCCTTTGCCTATAAATAAAAGGCTCATATGAAGGAGAAAAGGACTTTTTGCTAGCATTCTACAAGAGCTCTCAAGCACTCTCAAGAATCCAAGCATTCACAAGTATTTCTCTCTCAAAGTTCTTCCCCAAAAATTCCAAATTCAACACCTTGCAAAGAATCATCAAGCACTCAAACTACGTGCCGATTTCTTTGCAAGTTTCTACCTAAAATCATTCAACAAACCAAAACTCTTGAAGGTTTTTTTGAAGATCAATCTCTTTTCGAAGGATTTCTTTGGAGTTCTTTCAAGTTTAAACCATTGTTCAAACTTTGATCTTCAGTTCATTCAACTCGAAGATTCAAAGAAAGTTACCGTTTGCGCGATTCAACAACAAACATTCAAGCCGTTGGAATGCCATCAATTTTGGAGATCGAATCAGAGGATTTTGTTCTTTTCTTTGTTAAAAGAACATTTATTAGAGAATTGTATCCCTTGCATTCAATTAAAAAATCAATAAAAATATATTTTGTGCATATTTTTTCTTGTCTTTATTACAGGACACGAATTTGTGTGTTGCAACTTTATTCTCCAGAAGCAAGAATTCACCATTCTAATGAAATGGGTCAAAACTTATTAGTTTGCTGCAGAACTATGCATTACCCTTGAGCTTGGGAGTCCCATCTTGAGCCGAGGGGATCAATTTACTTGTTCCATTGCATGATATTGCAGCTTTGGAGGGTATTCCTTACACAACCGATACGTGGTCCAACTCCAGTAGTCCATTTGGACGACAGGTGCTGGCTTGGTTTAAGTACCAGTGGTTGACATTTTCAAGATGGTGTCCATGTTTATTGATGGAGCTTGGCTTCAATTCCTCCTTTAGTAGATTTCACTGATGGAATATCATCATCTCTGGAAAAAAAAAAAAAACACAACCATTCAGATTTTCTATACCAATTCATATGAAGTCCTAGTCCTAGTACGAACGATTACTTGAAGGTAAATAAATGCTCCCAGAATTGTTTAGGAGGATTTGTTTACAGATTCAAGGACTAGAATAAAAACTAGAGGAGCCTGTGGCCCCAATTTACTTCAACATTTTACTCAATCATTGGACCCATAATCAGACATGGGTATACGATGACTTTGCTGCTATATTCCTCAAATCCAGCAGGGCAAAAGAATCGAATAAAGAACACGGCATTCTGAAGCATACAGGCTTCCATATAAACTGAACTCCCAAAGTATTATTAAAGATTCTCATAATCCCCTGAATAGACAAGGCAAACCAAGATAAAAAATCAAACCTTAATTCTTACATGTTTCTCTGGTGCAACAAAAGCATAATAGGAAAAAAGGGTGTTGCCTCATCTAGGGTGATAAAATCTAATCACAGCATTGTCCCCTCTGGACCGGGGGAGGTGTTGCGCAGCCCCGTGCTTTGCAGTGTGCTGTGCGGCTCATTTCGGCGCCGTTCCAGCACTGTTTCGACGATCGGAGACGTCCACCGTGTAGAGCTCGTCGAGTACTACAAATGTATCAAAAATCAAGTCGATCGGATATCGTTAAGTGCCTCATCGGAACATAAATAAATTGTAAGAAATTGGAACACACATGTCTTGAAACATTAAATGAAAACCATTGAAACCATTTTTTTCAACATATTTGTGTTCCGATGAGGCACTTAACGATATCGGATTGAGTTGATTTTTGGTACACTTATAGTACTCGATGAGCTTTACGCGATGGACGACTCCGATCGTCTGAACGGTACCGGCGCGGCGCCGAAAAGGGCCCGCACAGCACGCTGTACAGCACGAGGCTGCGTAGCACCCCCTGTTTCCGTCCCCTCTTGCACCAAGTAGATTTCCACAATCTGAATCTGAAAATATCTCTCTTCAAACGGCAATTAGGGTTTTCGAATTAGGGTTCTAAACTTGGTACCCTAGTTTTTTCAAATTAGGGTGTTATGATCCAGTGCAAGGAATGAGACTTGTCCCACATCGGGAGTATGGGCTCCTGGTGGGGGGTTTATAAGTCTCTGGGCACCCTTCCCCCTTGAGCTAGCTTTTGGGGGTAAGTTCTACCCAAGGGGCTTGTAACATTTGTTATGATCCAGTGCAAGGAATGGGACTTGTCCCACATCGGGAGTATGGGCTCCTGGTGGGGGGTTTATAAGTCTCTGGGCACCCTTCCCCCTTGAGCTAGCTTTTGGGGGTAAGTTCTACCCAAGGGGCTTGTAACATTTGTTATGATCCAGTGCAAGGAATGTGACTTGTCCCACATCGGGAGTATGGGCTCCTGGTGGGGGGTTTATAAGTCTCTGGGCACCCTTCCCCCTTGAGCTAGCTTTTGGGGGTAAGTTCTACCCAAGGGGCTTGTAACATAGGGTTCCCAATTTGTGGTAATCTCTACAATGAAACAAGCTGTGTGTGTGTGTGTGAGAGAGAGAGAGAGAGAGAGAGAGAGAGAGAGAGAGAGAGAGAGAGAGAGAGAGAGAGAGAGAGAGAGAGAGAGAGTCGTGGGGGGTCAGAGCGTTCGAAGTTGGTTCCAATCGTTTGTATCGAAGCTTTCTCGGTGGGTCGCCTGCGGTGGAGAGGAGGTGAGATGAACGGCGTCGCCGGTGGTGGTGGTGGCGCCCTTTCTCTCCCTCTCGTGTATTTGGTCAGGCGAAATGGGGAACCAGCGAATTGGGTTTTCAAAAAAATTCAGTTTTTTTTTTGCTGGGTCAAGTGGGTGGGACCCACCGCCACGTTTGCAGTTGGAGACCATTTGGAACCCCTTGTTGTAAACGTATCATTATTGTAAAAGTAGAGAATGAAGAGCAAAAGTAAAGAATGGTGTTGGAACCATAGGTGAATAAGAGCCTAGGTAAAGTAGAAGTGTATCTTGTTTTGTACTTTTGGCTAGTTAAAGTACCTAGTAGTATTGGAGATGCTCTTACAAGTTACAACCACTTGGTTTGGATGTCCAAACAAAATCTAAGATTGAATGCCATAAATTGATGAGGGATGAACAATGATGGATTAAAGCTATACAGGACTCAACCCATTATGTTGTCGAACCAACTAGAGCCGGAAGAGATTTTAGGACCGCCATTTTGTAGAAAAATCTTTGTTTCAAAAACTTACTATGCAACCAGGCCCTTATGATTGCTGCAAATCTAACCAATGACACAACCTTTGATGCAAGATCAAGACAATCTTGTTGTGCAACATACGTTCTATGCTCAGTGTCGTTCACCTCAAACCAACATTCGATGAGCCGGGAGTGAATTTTAACTCATTTCAGTGTTTTTTTTTCTTTTCATAATACGCGATACTGGACCTTTAAATTCGAATTAAACAGACAACTCGAATAGAAAGTACTGGATGGTCTTGTTCTCAGCACACGTCCCAGTTTGATATTTCTCAATGATAAAAACAAGTTAACAGCGAGCGAAGAGAAAATCCATGGAGACTAATTAGACAGCAGGTCAGCGACTCTGTAGTTGTAGTCTCCAAGCACAGCCATCCATTCGGCAATTAACGGTTCAGATGATCCGGACTGTTGATTGTCAAACGAACGACTGTGATTGGGGGACTACGACTCTTTAGTCCCGGGAAGGGTCTGACTCTGAGCAGTTGCCTAATTTTATGGAAATTGAGATGGTAAAGAACTAGGCTGCAAAAAGAAATATTATTGGACTTGTTATCTCGACAACTAATGATTTTAGTGCGCGTCTCCAATAGCTTGAATACAAATTTATTTATTTTAGTTTCTGATTCTACTGTAGATTTAAGATTTAAGATTTTAGTAGAAACAAATAAACATATTTATCATAGCTGTGAAATTATGAATAAGGCCGAGTTTCATTAAAAATATTGAAATTTCTAGTATTCTCGCACTCACATTATAACTGACAAAAATATCGAAAATACCACAGAGAAAACTCACCCTTAGCTGCATTAAAAGTTAAGTAATATTGTTTACTGCAAGAAGTTGAAAAATCAACCAAGCTTTGAAATTTTCAAAATTTCCTCTCTTTTTTTAGCTTTTCAAAATTTGTAGAATCTAAGAAACTGTTATCCAGAAGTTTTGGTAAACACTTTTAACTGATTTTGAAAAGCTAGAATCTTAAAATCTGCAAAATTAATTTCTTCCAAAGTAGTTTGTCCAAATTTATTTGTCCACCTTTTTACTTCTGCGTGTTCCAAAATATTTGTCTATTTTAGAAGACTATAATGTTGAGTTTCGACTAAAAATATCGTCTTCTAACTACAGTCAAAAGTGAATATTATTTTTAGTGAATGGTATTTTTGTGATGTACGTGAGGAGAATGACTTGTAGGAGAATACCGAAAATGCCAATTACCATAGTGGAAACTCAACCTAATACTTGGATCAAAATCCAGACAATTCCTTTTTTGTCCCTCAATATTGTTACGCAATTCCAGATTCCTCAATATTGTTACACAATTCCTGATTCTATCCCTAAGTATTGTTACAAGTGATATGCGAAACTAGAATACAAAATGAGAAAACAAGAAAAAAAAATTTGAGTCCATTAGAAAGCAAAGATAAAACAAGAAAAAATTGTTAGCTAGTATATTTTGTTCACTTACATTGTAGTCCCCTACTGATTAAATTTTTATTTTTATCTATAAGAGCCGGAGATTTGTAGTTCATGCTGTGACCCCCTCTTATTTGGAATCCTAATCGCGTCCCTATGTATTGTTACAAGTGACATGTGAAACTAGAATGGGAAAAGAGAATAAGGGAAAAAAAAATAGTCCATTGGAAAACAAGAAAAAAATTTGAGTCCACCAGAGAGCAGCTAGGTCAAAGTACATGGGCTGGGTAGACCTAGTTGTGCCATCACTTGGACATCGGACTGAATCGGATCGAACCGAACGTGCCAACATCCGATAACTAAAAAATAGTCTACATTAAAAAACAAGAAAAAAATTCGGGTAGACCTAGTTGTGCCATCACTTGGACATTGGACTGAATCAGATCGAACCGAACGCGCCAACATCGAATAACTAAAAAATAGTCTCCATTAAAAAACAAGAAAAAAATTCGGGTCCATGATCATCATTTGGACGTCGGACTAAGTCAAATTGACTTGTAGCTCTGTTAATTAACTAGACAACCACATGCTATGTCCCCTTGAGGACAACAACCATACGGGGTGGGTTTATAAAAAGAGTAAAAAATAGAGTTTTGTAGTCGATGTGGGATTTCCATCACGAATTACTTTCTTTCATGATGTAGCCCTCTCTCTTATTTGGAATCCTGATCCCATCCCTAAGTATTGTTACAAGTGATATGCGAGACTATAATGGAAGAAAAATACTAAAATAGTCTCCATTAAAAAATAAGAAAAAATTTGGGGAATAAACAACAAAACAAAATGTGTAATCTAGGCATCAGATACCATGTGCAACAACAAAGGATTGACCATACTGCTAATTTGTTCTTTGGTTGCAATGACAAATCAACTGCTAATTTTTTCGATGAATGGGTTTTGAGTCTTATAACTGCAAAATGAAGTTTCCCATTCCATCATTCCCTTCCTACTGATCAAAAGAAAAGCTAATCTCATGGAAACCATATTCAATATGGTTGTCTTCAAAAAAAGAGTGAATATAAAGAAACGAACAACAGCAACCCAGGAAACAAAGTAGCACCATCTGTAAACGTATTCTGATAAAATCGAAACTCTAGATAGAATATAGAAATATAAACCATACAAAACCAGATTTCAACCGAAAACTTCTTGTTTGATTTTCAACCAGAGATTTGTTCGAATCCCTAGATCTGTTCGAAACCCTAGTTTGTACGAACCAGAGAGAGAGAGAGAGAGAGAGAGAGACCTTCGAACCTTGGATGTCGATTTCTTCTTCTTGTTCTCCTTCGATTTGTCCTTCGATCGATTTCTTCGGCCTTCGATCGATTTCTTCGGCCTTCGATCGATGATCTTCACGAATCGCCTCTCTCTCTCTCTGTGTGCGTGTGTGTTCAGTCGTGAAATGAGGAGAAGGGAGCGTGAGTGTTTTGTTTGACCCGTTACCATTTAACCCAGGTTTTGGACGACCTAGTATCATTTAGACCCGCGAATTCCCTTTGTTTTATCAGGACTACCCAGTACCGTTGACGCGAAAAGTTCGGGTATATGATAAATCCAGTAGTCCTGATAGATCCGGGTTGTGTATATATATATATATATACACCGGCGATCCTGTCAAGGATCCCGGATTTCCCGGACCGAAGCGTTTTGATGCTTTTTCCAATTGTTTTTGGGAAATCCGAGCCGTCCAATGTGTTCAAAAGGTGTTTTCCAAGGCCCACGCGGGAAATCTTCAAAAAAAAATACCGGGAAGGGCTTGATCCAAGCGGTTTTTCGCAAAAAACTGCATATTTACAGTTTTGCGAAAACCGCTTGGATCAAGCCCTTCCCGGTATTTTTTTTTGAAGATTTCCCGCGTGGGCCTTGGAAAACACCTTTTGAACACATTGGACGGCTCGGATCGTCAAAAAAATATCGGGAAGGTGGAGTCCCGGATCCGGGACTCCCGGACTAGATAAGGAGTGTATATCCTTGACAGGATCGCCGGTGTATATATATATATATATATAGGTGTATATGAGGAACTCTCTAGTCCGGAACTCATAGTTCCGGATCAAATTTTCATGATCCGAACCGTCCAATGTGTTTAAAACGTGTTTTCAAGGGTTCACGCGAGAAATCATCAAAAAAAAAAATTTACCGGGAAGGGCTTGATCCAGTTTTGCGAAAAACTGCTTGGATCAAGCCCTTCTCGGTATTTTTTCCTTTGGCAATTTCTCGCGTGGACCCTGAAAAACACCTTTTAAACACATTGGACGGCTCAGATCATGCAAAAACATCTTTTAAAAGCTTCAAAACACCAAAAAATCTCCAATTCGGGATACCGGACCGGAGAGTAGGATATATATAGGTATAGGGGCCGGTTCCCATCACACATAAAAAAACACCTCACTCTTCCCGGCTCCACTGTGATGTTTCGAATTGTTGATCTTGTTTAAATGAGTAAAATAAAAGGTTTTGCAAAATTTTAGCTGATATCGGAAAGTGCTTAATCCAAACAGTTTTAAAAACACTACTTCATGTCACAGTTTTTGCAAAACTATTTGGATCAAACACTTACCGATATCTGATTGAGCGGAATTTTTATAGGACCTCCTATTTATTTTACTCATTTAAACAAGATCAACGGTCCGGAACATCACAGTTGTATATCGGGGGCCCTGTAAAAAAAAAGGTCACAAGCGTGGATAGTCTCCGTTAAAAAATAAGAAAAAAATTGGTCCATCAGAAAGTTAAAATTAAAAAATTAGAAAAAAATTGGATCCATCAGAAATTTCATCACATGGACATCGGATTAAATTGAACGCGCCAACATCGAATCTTTACATCGACTTTAGTTGTGTGCTATGTCCTCGCAAGGACAACAAGTATACAAGGGTGGGATTATAAAAGGTGTTAAAAATAGAGTTTTATAGTCGATGTGGGATTTCCATCACGAATTACTTTCTTTCTCTTCTCTCTCTCTCTCTCTCTCTCTCTCTCAGCAGTACCGTCATTCGTTGTCTCGTAGATCCGATTGATATACTACTAGTTTCCAACATGAAACTAGAGATAGATCGAAGTGTCGTTAACTCGGTTATAGATTACAGAAACCATACCTATCGGATCTCCCACGCCCTTTATGTTACAGAAACCATACATAATAGTAAAACCTAGACTACATTGGTAACATAATATTCCTAATATTACTCTAACAAATCCAATTCAAAAAGTCTACACAAATCCAAGATTCAAGCACACTCGTACGTACGAGTCATCAAAAAAAGACACTCCCGCGAACTTAGATAAATGAATAATAAAGAGGGACAAAATACACTTATTTTTATACATTTTTCACATATTTCAACACACTTTTTCAACCTTAATATGTGTCTACTGGGCTCATGTTACCATTTTCCATTAAACTAACCATCAGAGAGGAAATCTAACTTACAATGTAACATTGAGTCGATAAATAATAATAATAATACTAATAATAATAATAAACAATTATATACAAAGAGAATTCATGAAAGAAGCTGGAGTATAATTTTAAGGAAATTTGGAATTTATAGGACGAAGAAGCTATAATTTAAAGAAATTTGATAAAATGGAAGAAGAGGACATAGCAAAAAAGATCGCTGCTCCCGATGATTAGGAGGTTGACGCTGCCTTGGAGGACTATGATAGCTTCGATGTTGGTGAATCTCATTCTCTAGAATTTAAAAATGAGGTTTGGTGGTTTTCGGTTTGTCCTCTTGTTTTTAGATTGGGTTGTCTTTTGTTTCTTTTGTATTTATGTTGTTTTGGTTGTATACTGTTGGGTGTTTTAGCGATTGTGCGACTTTAGTTCTTTTTTTGATCACCAGAAAATAGGTGCGACTTTAGTTCTTGTTAAAGGGTTTTGGTGCCTCTGGGGAAAAAGAAAGTCATGAAGTATTCATATCATATACAGTGATATGGACATCTATGATCCTTCCATTCAAACAAAAATGGCCCTATAAAATTTTTGAATTTATAATTTTGAACAGTACAAACTCACACCATAAGTGTACGGAACACTCAAATATACACACTTATTCTAAAGCTACTGTAATTATTTTATTTTATTTTGCGCCAGAGATATAGGATGTTAATATGTTACTTTTGCTAAATTACTAGTAGTATTTACTACAAGTACCAACCTCTTGTCCGTAGGAATTGAGCCCTGTACCTCATGCTCCTAAAGAGTGCTACACAACAATAAATGTAATTTAATCAACCCAGAAATGTACAAATCCGCACTTCCAACACTTGACAATTATTATTAGAAAAATTCTAAAACCAGCCCAGTGGGATTTCCATCACGAATTACTTTCTTTCTCTTCTCTCTCTCTCTCTCTCTCTCAGCAGTACCGTCATTCGTTGTCTCGTAGATCCGATTGATATACTACTAGTTTCCAACATGAAACTAGAGATAGATCGAAGTGTCGTTAACTCGGTTATAGATTACAGAAACCATACCTATCGGATCTCCACAATGGCCACATGATGTACGTTTTCAATAGGAATAGAATATGTCTGCTTTACAGGGAATGGAATCGCCCACAGCAGGATCTTCACAAGCTCATGTTTGGTTTGTTTTTCTCCCTTAAATCCTTGACTGCATATAATGGATCCCACTAGATTTGCTTTTCTTATCCGAGTTTTTTGTATAACCGAATATTGATAGAATGTTATTGGACATACTGCACTTGGTTCTAATGCCTAATGTGGTACGTAAGATCCCTTTCTGTATGTATTCAGGGAAATTTTGTTTGTCATGAGAAAAAATATTGGATTCTGGGTTTGCTCAAGTGGTAAGATGGGAGCAGAACTTAGGTTTGCTTTTCTTATCCGAGTTTTTTGTATAACCAAATATTGATAGAATATTATTGGACATACCACACTTGGTTCTAATGCCTAATGTGGCATGTAAGATCCCTTTCTGTAACGGAAAATCGAAGGTTTCATGGAGTGCCCAAACTGTGTCTTCATCACTTAGATTTTGGTCGCATAGGTTGCTCTAATCTTGGGGTGCCTCAGTTACCTGGACAGTGGTCTTCATTTCGCAGTTTTCGTACCGATACTTACAAACTTAGTTTCATGGAGAGTCATCTGGGAAAAAGGTCAGTGATGTCTTATCTTGCTACTGCAAACATGGAAAAGTAAAATCTGAAATTAGAGATTTCCATTTTGGAGTATTTAATGTTTCATCTAATATGGATTTGACTATCACATGAAGCATTTATATAATCGAAGTCTTTGAAATTTCGCTCCCATGAATCCTTTCCTGATGTACTCAGTGCAATGGGAGCCTGGCACCCCCTGAATACCTCAGACAGTGGTTTAATGGGATAAAGCCTTGAAGGCTTAAGCTCATTTAGATATCCTGGTTGAACATGACAACTTAGTGCCTCTGTAGTAGTGTTGCTTGTGCAGTACTGTTCCTGTTTTGAATTTTAACAGTGCACTATACTTTCAATTGAGAAGTTTTCATTAGCATTAGTGAATTCAGAATTCTGATAGTTTTAAAGAGCACTATGCTGTTTTGATAGTTTTAAAGAGCACTATGCTGAATGATCCACGTCACTTTGGGCTTTGGTCACATATGGTTTGGTTTCTTTTGAGTATGTTTGGCTGTTGAATGAGCTCCAACGTCGAGTATTTTTTTTATTGTGCCGACAAAATATGCAAGGAATTTTGTATTTTGCTAACAAATGAAGTGTGTATCTACTCCAGTATACCTTAATTTTGTTCCTATATATGGATTTCGGTTCTCTTGAGCTTCAAACACAAGTGACGACAGATTTCCAAAACCATTACACAATTTGTTTTCTTAATGTGAAAATTGACAGTAAATGAAATCTCTGAATTTTTAGAGAGAGAAACTATAAAATGTATTTCTGATTTTCTTGATTACAGTCGCTACATTACAATGAGAGTCAATCAGCTTTATATAGCTGAGCTAAACAATCAGAGAAGGAGAATTACACCTAACACTAAACACATTCAGTTATAATGGATCCCACTAGGTTTGCTTTTCTTATCCGAGTTTTTTGTATTACCAAATATTGATAGAATGTTATTGGACATACTGCACTTGGTTCTAATGCCTAATGTGGTACATAAGATCCCTTTCTGTAACGGAAAACCGAAGGTTTCATGGAGTGCCCAAACTGTGTCTTCATCACTTAGATTTTGGTCGCATAGGTTGCTCTAATCTTGGGGTGCTCCCTTTCTTATCCGAGTTTTTTGTATTCAGAGAAATTTTGTTTGTCATGAGACAAAAAATTGGATTCTGGGTTAGCTTAAGTGGTAAGATGGGAGCAGAACTTAGGGGATGCTCATTCTTAATAGAAAGGTCTCATGTTCAATACTTTGCATGTGCTAGCAACTCCATTGGGGCCAATCCACACGGGGCATTTGCTCTGGCTTTAATTAGTCCCCGCTAGTGGATGGTGTGATTGGTTTCCCACGATTAGTTGATGTGCACGAAAGCTGGCCTAGACACTTGAGTTATCAAAAAAGGAAGGAAGCGGAACTCTCTAGTTCGACTCCCACTAGACAAAATCCTTTGAGCCACCCTCCCTACAAGCAAAAGCTTGTGCGAAATGGCCGTCGTTGGGTGCCCCGGTTTATGGTGTCGCAATGCGACCTAAGGTTGCAGTTGGCGTGGCTCAGGTTTGTGATGAAAGAATTGGATGGGGTGCATGGATTAAAATAACTGGGTTCATTACCATCGATAACACTCAAAAGGCACAAGCTCATGTTTGGTCTGTTTTTGTGTGACACTAGGCTTATGCACGTATCCCAACTGGGCTTCATACACTAGAGGCATACACAACCATATCCTGGTTAGGACCTAATCTATTCACCTCCCCATTGAGGGTAGCAGGGGTGTTGCTAAAGCTATCTATTGGTAATGGTGGTATATCCTTTTATTTGCGAAAATTTGACACTACTCTTATAACATTGATACATATGGAGGGTTCTGTAGTTCTTCATTTTGCAGGTGGATCAATATAGGGGCTAGAAGCAGTTTCCTTGCCCCTATTGAAATGCACTCTAGGTGTCCTTTTGCTTGTTTAATTTCTTGGGCTGTTGTATAATGAAAGGACCCCATTAGCAACACAGATTAACAATGACTTTTGATATGAAATGTGAGTTTATAGCGTATATGCTGGGTAATATTCAGCGGGCTGAGTAGATTGATTGAAGGCGAGGTTGGGATTATGTGCACTGTCAATGAGCCCAGTCATACATTTTTACACTTGTGAGCTTTTGATGTCGTCAAAATGGTGTGGAACCTTCTTCTATTGTCATTGTTTGTTTTAATCTTTTGCTATTGTGTTAATTACAGTGAGTGCTATTTCGTTTCAAATGCATTAATACTTTCATTAGTGCAAACAAGTTCCTACCTATGTGATTGGACATATGTATGGACTGAATGTTATTCAGGATTAAAATTGAGTTTTGGTTTCCTTGAAGAATCAGGCTGCCCTTGTATGTAGCTACTTCGATTAACGTTTCTAGGGGGATGCTTTAGTTGCTGTGAAATATTTCATTTATTTTTGGTTATCCTCCTGCACTATTTCTGTTGCAGATTCAGGATTATGATAGCGCTTCAATTTTTTTTTTTTATTTTTTAATCAGATGAAGGTGCTTTAAATGACGGAGACAAAAATGTTAGCGGTAACTGAAGGGACAGACAAGATGACATGGGTCTTCTGACAAAGAAGCTATCCCATGAGAAGGCTAATCAGTTAGATGCTTCACCTCAACTTGATGTATCATTCTACCTTCTGTGTACTGATGTCTTTATAGTTCTAATTTTTCTTTGGCATTGTTTCTCTGTTGTACCATAAGTATTCCTTTGGAAATCAGTCGTCAGTTTCTGATGCCTAATAACTACTAAGTAATAACCATATCCCATTGTAACAGGATGGGGTGAACGACATTCATAATTTGGAGGGTTCACTTGCTGTGTTTCCTATTCAGGCACTCAAGTATGATCGTCTTTTGTTTTTACCCTCAGGTTCCTTATCTGATAACAATCCTGTTTTGGAAATCTTTATTGGTCTTAGAAACTGTGAAATTGCGGAGTGCCAATCCATTTGATTTATTAACTTGGCTTCAAGGTAATTGCACTATAGCAACTTTGTATTTTGTGTTGTTTGCTGTTGTTATCCATCTTTTCCAATACTATGTTCTATAAGGCTAAACAAGCGCGCACACGCACGCGTACTAACGCAACTATACATGGGCAAGCTCTGTGCTTGTCTATTACATCAATTTACACATTACAACTACACATATCTCTGTACGCTACAGGGTGTATATTTTTTTACTTATGTGTGCCATTAAAACCATGATGTTTACGAGCTCTAGGCATAGGGATTCTTCTAGGTATAGATTCTACTTTACTCCACCAAATGACAGTTAGGTATTGACATAATCTCATTACTCTTTTGATTGTTATTTCTCATACTTCTCTAATCTTCTCGTTGATATGAATGATTAATCTCAAAAAATACGACAAAAGGCTAAATAAAAAATTATTAAAACTGAAAAAAGTCAATAAAAGGATGGCTCCTAGTTGGAGGGAAACGGGGATAAAAGCTAGTCATAGAAATTTATCAAGTAGTAATTGGGAAGGCGGGGTTTGGTGACGTCAGAAGTGTATCTAATTTTGAAGTACTAAGTGCAAAATGCATCAAAGTCGGCAAATTGGAACCACCATTGGGACCAATAGACATGTGGAGACCAATAGACATGTGGATCCGAGTTACTCAAAAACTAATTAAATTACTTGAGAATAATTCGCATACAGAGAGGCTAGGGACACGTGGTGCCCGGGGTACCCATCTGAGCTATTTACACACTTGTGCAGTATAAGTCTTTTCGTTATCTTTCCGATTACGGACAAACAATGAAAGATACAAAACTTGTTCCACCCGAGTGATTAAGTTTAATTGAAATCCAAAATATAAAATGGATTTGAAATCCATCAGTCAGGATATTGAAAGATATAAAATGGCAAATCCAAGATCATTTCATTATCTAAATCTTGTAATCCTCTAGATTTTGGTTGCATAGGTTGCTCTAAATCTTGGGGTGCCTCAGTTACCTGGACAAATACTTACAAACTTAGTTTCATGGAGAGTCCATCTAGGATAAAGGTCAGTGATGTCTTATCTTGCTACTGCAAACATGGAAAAGTAAATTCTGAAATTCGAGATTTCCATTTTGGAGTATTTAATGTTTCATCTAATATGGATATGACTATCACATGAAGCATTTATATAATCATAATCGAAGTCTTTGAAATTCTGCTCTTATTCCTTTCCTGATATACTCAGTGCAATGGGAGCCTGGCACCCCCTGAATACCTCAGACAGTGATTTAATGGGATAAAGCCATAAAGCTTAAGCTCATTATTCTGGTTGAACATGACAAATTAGTGCCTCTGTAGTAGTGTTGCTTGTGCAGTAGTGCTCCTGAGGCTGTATCCAGATGGCACTTATTCCATGGACTGCTCAGGGGCATGGTTGGCTAACAACACCTGACGCTATATCCAGATGGCACTTATACTGCGGACTGCTCAGGGGCATGGTAGGCTAGGCCTGCAATTGGTGTTCTTGAGCTTTCTCAATGCAGCATTCAGGTTGGTATTGAGAATTGTTTACTGATAGTAATGAAATCTCTATATTCAGAATATGGGGGGTTAATAGTCATTTTTACCTGATTGCTTAATCACCTACCTCTGAAAAACATCCTACAATCACCCACCCACCCACCCTTTGCCCAAATGGTGCTACATTTGCTCGAACTTTCATTGGTTTTATTGTATTTGACAATTTGAGTCCATTATTGGCTTTTTTTTAATAGAATCCGATGTTTTCCTGTCTACAACTTTGGTTTTATTGTATTTGACAATTTGAGTCCATTATTGGCTTTTTTTTAATAGAATCCGATGTTTTCCTGTCTACAACTGAATGAGCGTGATTTTTACTCTCACAAAAGCTGAACTCATGGATCTTATGGTGGTCGCTTGCTTTGGAATATTAACTGGGAAGTACATAAATTTGTTCTTTCTTTTTTTATATTTTTTTATTTTTTAGATGTCTGAAATTCGACAAATTAAAAGACAAAAAGGGAATTTGTATGCTTTTATCGTGTTTTCCTTTGTTTTGTTGTGTCTTCCCCTAATTGGAATGACTTAATTCGACTGCTTGTCCCTACAAAAAGGGACTCCCTAGTGCTCTATTGTTGTTTATGAAAAAACTGTAATGCAGGCTGTTCCCCTCAGCGCAAGGAAGACGACTGGAGGATTTACCGATGGCACTGCACCTTCTCTGCAGCTTCCGCATTTTAATGAGGCTGTTATGAAAAAGCTAGCCCACTAGGCTAGTGGGTAAAACCCTGTTTGGACACCTTTGCTACCTTTTGGATCTCTTGTTGGAAAGCTGACAACTCGAGCAGTGGGTTCAGTAGCGCCCCTTAGCGAAACTCTGATCCTCCCCCCAAAATCCATGTGCCCACACCCACACCCCTGTACGAAATACTAATCAGTTGCTTATTCGGTCATTGCATAAAAAAGGAATCAGGCAATATTCAGCAATCAGCATCATGTCACATATTAGAAATCTGGGAAATCAAAACAGTTAGGCTCCGTCTAAACAATTGGTTAATAAAATCTTTCTTAGAGACTTGACCGTCCTCTGTTGGTATGTAACTTGAACACTACCACTTTACAGGCTTAAGACCGACGTGCCGCTTTTTGAATCTTATCAAGAATTCAAGAAGCATGTGATGTTTAAATTATGCAGTCAGGATGAAGGTAAGAGGGAAAATGCATATACACCATCATTCAATGTGCTAAAGATATTGAAGTTTGTATTACTTGTCATGGTTGATGACAAGAAACTACTGAAATATTATGTACAGGACGAGAGTTTTCTAGTTCTAAGTTCACAAACAATCTTGGTTCCAAAAGAACTACAATCTCATGGCAAGTGGACGCAGTCCGAACCGAAGTTTGTATTACTTATGTCTTTGTTTGTTTAACTATCACCATTCACAATGTGGACTCCTTGAGCTTGTGGGCTTTTCTATTATGTCGAATATGCACATGTCTATGTCTATGTTTGGTTGATTCTATCTAGGGTTTTAAACACATGTAACGGTTCGGATCGTCGAAATTCGATCCCGAACAAAAAAATCCCACTCCGTAGAAAGTAAGGGAGCCCTTATCGGATATTTGTTGATACACAATCCGGATCCCCTCAGGACTCCCGGATATAGCTTAGGTCAGGACTCTTAATCTCAGCCGTTGGATCTCATCCAACGGCTCTAATAAAAGGAAGCACCTCGCGGGTTAAAAACAACCGGGTCCGGGTAAAATGTGCTCGCGGGTCATAACAAAACGGGTCATTCCTTCTTCCCCTTTCAAACGACCAAAAACGAAGAGAGAGAAAGAGGCTGTAGGCGATTCAAACGAAGAGAGAGAGAGAGATCGCGATCGCGAAGAAGAAGAAGGGAAGATCGAAGGACAAATCGAGGTCGAACAAGAAGAAATCGTCATTCCCAGGTTCGAATTTGTCTCTCTGTCTCGTTTTTGTGGTTCGAACAGTTCTAGGGTTTCGATGTATGTAGACGAACTAGGTTTTTTTTTTCGATTTGCAATTTCGTTCGAAAGTTATCTGTGTGTGTGTTGATTTTGTGGCAAAGGGTCCCTCTCTCTGTTTGAATGACCCAGATTCACCTCGAAATCAAGGGTTTATGTTCAAAAATCATGGTTTATGTTCGAACTTTATGACAATTTATGGTTTTTTATTCAATTTGCTATTTGCAATCCCATTATTGGGCATAAGGTGATGGTGTGGCTCCAGATTTCTGTGTCGTCCTCTAATATAGTTAGAATAGAACTAAGGATTTGGTTTCAAATCTATGAGCTTTATTGTAGTTATCAAACACCAGCCCAATCTCATCTTGCTAGTTTTAGCATTCATTCCGAGTATTTGATTATGAATTTTTAAAGCCATTATGTGAACATTTTTTTCCGTAGCAGTAATCAAGAACAACTGTAATATGAAGCTGTCTAATTTTCCACAGAAATGTGTTAAACGGATCGAAGGTGATGAATCTGGTCACAACCTACTCACTTTTAAAAGAAAGCATATTCATCCTAGTTTTGGAGAAAGAATTGAACCGGTTTGGTTATAACATTTTTTGGTCCATCCTATATCGAACTTTTAATGATCATAATTATTCATTTTGTAGAGCTTGTTGACAAAATTAGTAATCTTAGAATTTATATTGATCGAAAACCTGATATAATTTACAGTTGAAAAAAAAATTGATAGGCTTGAAATGAATGACATGTTTTGATCATCTATTAATCGATATCCGACTAATATACATTTTTTCATATGACTGAGCTTATCAAAGCCTTCATTTATTTTGGGTGGAAAACATTTTCTTGGACTATATGTTTGGTATATAGGTGAAGGTGTTAAGGTGGAAAACATTTATCACTGTATCCTCAAAAGGTTCATATACTTTACCGATAATGAACGTACAATAGTGATCTCCTAAGGGATCTCTTAAATGGGTTCATCCAACGGCTTAGATTAGAAAGCAACCCAAAAATAGTAGATTTCAAGGCCCTCTTCATCACCAGGCATCCTCCAAGCAAATGTCATCAACTTCCACAAATAGTAGATTTCAAGGCCCTTTTTGTGGATGTGGGGTACCAGCCCCCCTAAGATCTTCAAACCAAGATCCAAATCGGGGAAAAAGATTTTTTGGTTGCATCAACTATAAGGTAAGTTCTTGCATAATTACTTTTTCTGTAATTTTAAAACCGTAAAAACTTCTTTCATATAATGTTGTGCACATTTTTTGTTATCTTTTGGTTGTAGCAACCCACTGCCTGTGGGTTCTTCCTTTGGCTTGATCCTGAAAGGGACATGGAGAAAGAATTACTACTAGCAGAAAATCAAGTACTGAAAAGAGAGGTTGAAGCCGAACCAAAAAGAATGAGGAGAGTTGTTGGGTTAAAAGACTCATTTGTTGGTGGGTTGGCACATTAGCCGCGGCTAGTTGTTGGGTTAAAGCTCTCTTTGCAACTGACACATCACGATGAGAGTGTAGCAAATGCACCCTCCTTGGGGTCGTAAGGAGGTGGGTATGACCCTCGATAAATTGCTTCACAACAAACCCCGCCCCTTCCGAGTCTTTGACAACAACCAGTTTTGCACCACAACATTCTCTAGTTTCCCCCCGTTTCCGAATAGGTTTAGAATTTTTGGCAGTAGCTTTTCTGACCCCCTCTTTGCAACAAATGTACTCCTTCATAACAATTTCCCGTTCCCTATTCCTTTTGCTAGAATTTTTTCGTGTGCCAAACCCAGATTCTCTAGCATACTCATTGTAAAACTTTTGAACATCCTCTAAATTGTCAAAATGTTGTCCAACTTTTGGTATCAAGGAGTTTTTAACTTGAGGAGTGTAAACTATTTGGCAAGAATTAGCAGATGATTGACACGGTTGAAATGGTGATGGTGATACAAGTTCTATATCTTCCAAACTCTCCATTCTAAAAAATAAAAACACAACAGTAAAACTAAGTTAAAAATATGACTAAATTTTTACATTACAACCGTGGTTGCTCGATTTCCGTAGAGATTCGTACCTTGGTTGTTCAATTTCCATAGAGATTGTTTGTGGGAAGAAATCATCCGAAGCCAATCCATCATCATCGGAAGCTAATCCATCCATGTTGCAATCGATTAGAAACTACAAAACATGACATTGCAAACACTCATTAGGACCAAAGAAAGAATAAATTCAAATATGAATGCACCACTTCAAAAATTTACAATCTGAAAAGGACCGTCTATTAAAAGCACCTGATACTGAACTAAACATTTCTGACTTAGGAATTACATTAGGCATTTCTTATTCAATCGCAGCTTCTGTTGTGATATGGAATGTGTCACTGTGTGACAGAATGCAAGAAATTGGAATGGCATTATAGTAGTCTAAATTCATGTACATTAGCTTGGACAAAGGGAAAAAAAGGAAAAGCATCATGATGGTTTCAATTAAACATTATATCTGGCATGGACATCAGGTCTGCATCATACAAAGCATAAACAAATTTTCATAGGAAAAAAAAAAGCCCCAAGTTCCAACCACACTTGTTAAAGTGAGAATAGCCTGAAATAAATCATTGAATTAGTATCAAAGTCGAGTAGAGTGGCAAACACCAGTAGCAAACATAATAACTTTGAGAGCTCAATATTTGGTGTCTACCAAATGCCATTTTCAGGGCAGTCGTGGAGTACTACCGCATTTCCTGTTTTCAGAAAGTCTCATTAATTAACTGTAAATCAAGAATTATGAGAAGACTTCATAAGAGCTTAACCTAAAAAAATTTGGGTTGCTCATTATCCGTTGCATTTTCTATCATAACAATGATATTAAGAAAATCAATTATCATTAAGGAAGCCTACGTACAATTAATAGTATTGAAAAGTAAACAAAATGTACAAAACAAAGATAAAATTAGTTTTTTATTGATGAGCAATTATTAGTGTTTTCGTGAGAATTGTTAGGTCCACTACATAAAATATGATGAAGTCGAGTCGAGTTTGAAACCCTAGATTCGAACTGAACAATGGCATGCATAGAGTTTGAATCACCAGAAAAATGAGAGAGAGAGAGAGAGAGAGAGAGAGAGAGAGAGAGAGAGAGAGAGAGAGAGAGAGAGAGCAAACCCTAGATTCGAACCAGAAACCCAAGATTTTCGATTTGTACCAGTGACGTGATAAAAAAAAGGGAAAATTATCGAAATGGTCCCTGTAGTTTCACCCGAGTCTCGATTTAGTCCCTCTAGTTGCAATTGCACTCCAACGAACCCCGTAGTTTCAATTTTGGTCAAATTGAGTCCCCGACATTAACTTCTGTTAGCAAACTTAACGGAAATCTCAATTTGGGGGTTTTTTTAGGGTCGAACTCGTCTTTTCACCCACCATTCTTCTTCCCTAATTTGAAACCCTAACCCTAACCCTAACCCTAAATCGACTCGGTCCATGGCCTTCTGCGTCGGATTCCGCCGCAATGCCGACCCAACCTCCCATCTCTCTCTCTCTCTCTCTCTCTCTCTCTCTCTCTCTCTCTCTCTCCATCGTAGTCCATCTTTGTAAGCCCTAAACCACCATAACCGAAAATCCATCTCATCTTTCACACCCCAATCGGCAAACCCATTCTCTTCCCCAACCCGACACCACCAATACACACACCACCGAGACCTCCATAACCCGACCTCCTATCTCTCACAATCGGATCCCCATATCTCTCTCTCTCTCTCTCTCGGTTCCACAAAACCCACCAAATACTCCTCTCACCCGAACCAAACCACCAAAATCTTCACCAATCGGTCCTGGAAAGGGTGGGTTTTGGTTGGTTTGGTTCGGATGAGAGGAGTATTTGGTGGGTTTTGTGGAAGAGAGAGAGTATTTAGTTTTGTGGAACAGAGAGAGAGAGAGAGAGAGAGAGAGAGAGAGAGAGAGAGAGAGAGAGAGAGAGTAAATACTCCTCTCACCCGAACCAAACCAACCAAACCACCAAAATCTTCACCAATCGGTCCTGGAAAGGGTGGGTTTTGGTTGGTTTGGTTCGGGTGAGAGGAGTATTTGGTGGGTTTTGTGGAACAGAGAGAGAGAGAGAGAGAGAGAGAGAGAGAGAGAGATATGGGGATCGGTTTGTGAGAGATAGGAGGTCGGGTTATGGCGGTCTCGGTGGTGTGGGTATTGGTGGTGTCGGGTTGGGGAAGAGAATGGGTTTGCCGATTGGGGTGTGAAAGATGAGATGAATTTTCGGTTATGGTGGTTTAGGGCTTACAAAGGTGGACTGCGGTGGAGAGAGAGAGAGAGAGAGAGAGAGAGAGAGAGAGAGAGAGAGAGAGAGATGGGAGGTCGGGTCGGCATTGCGGTGGAATCCGGCGCTGGAGGCCATGGACCGGGTTGATTTAGGGTTAGGGTTTCAAATTGGGGAAGAAGAAGGGTGGGTGAAAAGACGAGTTCGACCCTCAAAAAAACCCCAAATTGGGATTTCCGTTAAGTTTGCTAACGGAAGGTAACGTCGGGGACTCAATTTGACCAAAATTGAAACTACAGGGTTCGTTGGAGTGCAATTGAAACTAGAGGGACTAAATCGAGACTCGAGTGAAACTACATGGACCATTTGGATAATTTTCCCTAAAAAAACCCCCTAGATTCGAACCAGAAACGACAAGAAAATGTTTGAGAGGGAGAAAATCGAACCTTGGGATGTCGTCTTCTTCGTCTTCGACCTCGATCTGGCCTTCGATATCTCTCTCTCTCTCTCTCTCTCTCTCTCTCTCTCTCTTCGTTTGAATCGCCTACAGCCTCTTTCACTCTCTTAGTTTTTGGTCGTTTGAAAGGGGAAGAAGGAATGACCTGTTTTATAATGACCCGCGAGCACATTTTACCCGGACCCGATTGTTTTTAACCCGCGAGGTGCTTCCTTTTATTAGAGCCGTTGGATGAGATCCAACGGCTGAGATTAAGAGTCCTGACCTAAGCTATAACCGGGAGTCCTGAGGGGATCCGGATTGTATATATATATATATAGCACTTCTAGTGCGGACTCCGGACTTCCGGACCTCGGTGATCCAAAGAAATTTTTGACAATCCGATCCGTCCAATGTGTTCAGAAGATTTTTTGCGAAAATTGCTTGGATCAAGCCCTTCCCGGTATTTTTTTTTTTGAAGATTTCCCGCGTGGACCCTTGAAAACACCTTCTGAACACATTGGATGGCTCGGATTTTCCAAAAATAATTTGCAACACAAAAAAAACTATTTTTTCTTATTAACGGGAGGTGTGGACTAGAAGATTGGGGTATATATATATATATATGGCTGGTTCCCCTCACACATAAAAAAACACAAGATTTTGTTCTGGACCCCAATGTGATGTTCTGAACCGTTGATCTTGTTTAAATGAGTAAAATAAGAGGTCCAGTAAAAATTGTCCATTCGGATATCGGTAGGTGTTTGATCCAAACAGTTTTGCAAAAACTATGACAGGAACTAGTGTTTTTAAAGATGTTTGGATCAAACACTTACTAATATCCGATTGAGCTGAAATTTTGCAGGACCTTTTCTTTTACTCATTTAAACAGGATCAACAGTTCATAACATCAAAATGGGGCCCGGAAGAGTGATGTGTTTTTTATGTGTTTTTATAAGTGTGAGGGGAACCGGCCCCTATATATATATATATACAGGAACTATCCAGTCCGGGATTGTCTGGACGAAGGCCTTCCCGATCACATTTTGATGATCCGAACCGTCCAATGTGTTTAAAACGTGTTTTTAAGGGTCCCTACGAGAAATCATAAATAAAAAGAACGGGAAGGGCTTCATCAGAGTAGTTTTCGATAAAACTGTATTTAATCGAAAACTACTCGGATGAAGCCCTTCCCAGTCTTTTTTTTTTTATGATTTCTCGTAGAGACCCTTAAAAACACTTTTTAAACACATTGGACGGTTCGGATTATCAAAATTTGATCAGAAAATGAAAGGTGTGGATGGTGCGGACTTTAAGAGCAGTGGACTAGAACATTCCGTGAGGACCATGATTTAATGACTCCCTCACAGAAATTTTGTGAGGACCTCATGGATCAGGGTCCAATCTCAATGATCCGAACCGCTCAATGTGTTTAAAATGTGTTTTTAAGGGTCTTCGCGAGCAATAGCCAAAAAAAAAAAAAAAAACCCGGAAGGGCTTCATTCGAGCAGTTTTTGATAAACTGTATATGTACGGTTATTATGAAAAACTGCTCGGATGAAGCCCTTTTGGGTAATTTTTTTTTTTGCAATTCCTTGCGTTAGCCTTGGAAAACATATTTTAAACACATTGAGCAGTTCAGATCGTCGAAATTTGGTCCGAAAAATTAAAAAAAGGGGTGGTTCTCATGGAGGAGATCCGTAGGGAGTCCTTAGGAGATCATGATTGTATATGGATTATGATATATATGTATGTATGAACAGTGGACCTAACCAGGATATGGTTGTGTATGCCTCTAGTGTATGAAGCCCAGTTGGGATACGTGAATAAGCCTAATGTCACACAAAAACAGACCAAACATGAGCTTGTGCCTTTTGAGTGTTATCGATGGTAATGAATCCAGTTATTTTAATCAATGCACCCCATGCAATTCTTTCATCACAAACCTGAGCCACGCCAACTGCAACCTTAGGTCGCATTGCGACACCATAAACCGGGGCGCCCATCGACAACCATTTCACACAAGCTTTTGCTTGTGGGGAGGGTGGCTCAAAGGATTTTGTCTAGTGGGAGTCGAACTAGAGAGTTCCACTTTTTTCTTTTTTCGATAACTCAAGTGTCTAGGCTAGCTTTCGTGCACATCGACTAATCTTGGGAAACCAATTTTACCATCCACTAGCGGGGGCTAAATAAAGCCAGAGCAAATGCCCCGTATGGATTGGCCCCAATGGAGTTGCTAGCACATGCGAAGTATTGAACGTTAGACCTTTCTATTAAGAATGAGCATCCCCTAAGTTCTGCTCCCAGCTTTCCACTTAAGCTAACCCAGAATCCAATATTTTGTCTCGACAAACAAAATTTCTCTGAATACATACAGAAAGGGATCTTACGTACCACATTAGGCATTAGAACCAAGTGCAGTATGTCCAATAACATTCTGTCAATATTTGGTTATACAAAAAACTCGGATAAGAAAAGCAAACCTAGTGGGATCCATTATATGCAGTCAAGGATTTAAGGGAGAAAAGCAGACCAAACATGAGCTTGTGAAGATCCTGCTGTGGCGATTCCATTCCCTGTAAGGCAGACATATTCCATTCCCATTGAAAACGTACATCATGTGGCCATTGTTTCCCAACGCCGTTGGTAAAGGCGATGACGGACTGATCTCTGACCCTCCGAAGAATTGCATTTTCTCTTCTGATTTTCGTCGAAACGATACAAATCAATCAATTAAAAGAATCAGATTACGGCAGCTGAAACATAAAGGGCATGGGAGATCCGATAGCTATGGTGTCTGTTCCCACTTCCCACATGACGCTACCTAGTCACCTAGCGACTTTCAATATAGCGGTAGCAACTTTTTCTTTTCTTTTTTTTCTCGTCCCTAGCGAATTTCCATGCTAGTGACCTTTTTTTTACAGGGCCCCCCATTTTTTACAAGGCCCCCGATATCCCACTGTAATGTTCCGGACCGTTGATCTTGTTTAAATGAGTAAAATATGAGGTCCTCTAAAATTCCGCTCAATCAGATATCGGTAAGGGCTTGATCCAAATAATTTTGCAAAAACTGTGACAGGAACTAGTGTTTTTAAAATTGTTTGGATTAAGCACTTACCGATATCCGATTGAGTTGAAATTTTGCAGAACCTTTTATTTTACTCATTTTTCCCATGTCACTTATAACAATACTTAGGGATGCGATTAGGATTCCAAATAAGAGGGGGCCACATCATAAACAACAAATCCCCGGCTCCTGTAAGATAAAAATAAAAATTTAATTAATAGGGTATTACAATGTAAACTTTTAACATTTTGTGAACAAAATATACAAGCTAATTTTCCCTTGTCAAAATTTTTCCTTGTTTTTTAATGGACTCCATTTTCCCCCTGTTCCCATGTCACTTATAACAATACTTAGGGACGCGATCAGGATTCCAAATAAGAGGGGGCCACATCATGAACAACAAATCCCCGACTCCTGTAAGATAAAAATAAAAATTTAATTAGTAGGGGACTACAATGTAAACTTTTAACATTTTGTGAACAAAATATCAAGCTAATGGTAGAGATTTTCAATTAGAAGAAGGCCAAGGCTCCCATAAGCCCACTCATATTTCCATCCCTGACTAAATTTATATTTTTCCCTAAATCGCATGTCATAGTTTTTTAATGGACTCTATTTTTTCCCTTGTTCGCATGTCACTTGTAACAATACTCAGGGACACCATCAGGATTCTAAATAAGAGGGAGCCACATCATGAACAACAAATCCCTTACTCCTGTAAGATAAAAATAAAAATTTAATTAGTACGGGACTACAATGTAGACTTTTAACATTTTATGAAAAAAATATACTAGCTAATGGTAGAGATTTTCAATTAGAGGAAGGCCTAGGCCCCCCATAAGCCCACTCATACTTCCATCCCTGACTATAATTTATATTTTTTCGTAAATCGCATATCCAATTCATCCATTTAAAATTTATGTTTACTCTGAAAGTAGAAATTTTTGGCAATACAATAACTATGAGTGAGATTGACAATACAAGAACAAGAGCTTCAACCTTGAATGATGGTACCTGCAGACTACGAACTACGAACTATGAACTGTGCAAACAAGAACAGAGCACAACATGTTTGTATTTTATTGATACGACGTCAAACAGACTTGTCAATCGTACCTAGTGTGTTCTCATATAATGCTACTTAGTTACCAAGCGACTTTGAATATAGCGCTAGCGACATCGTGTTTCCGAAAACGTGTTCTCATATAACGCTACATAGTACCTAGTGATTTTCCATATAATGATAGTGACCTCTTTTATTTTTATCCAGGAAACGTGTTCCCACTTCCCACATGACGCTACCTAGTCACCTAGCGACTTTCAATATAGCGCTAGCAACTTTTTCTTTTCTTTTTTTTCCTTGTCCCTAGGGAATTTCCACGCTAGTGACCTTTTTTTTCCAGGGCCCCCCATTTTTTCCAGGGCCCCTGATATCCAACTGTGATGTTCCGGACTGTTGATCTTGTTTAAATGAGTAAAAATAGGAGGTCCTGTAAAAATTTAGCTTAATCAGATATCGGTAAGTGCTTGACCCAAATAGTTTTGCAAAACTGTGACAGGAACTAGTGTTTTTAAAACTATTTGGATTAACCACTTACCGATATCCGATTGAGCTGAAATTTTGCAGAACATTTTATGTTACTCATTTAAACAAGGTCAATAGTTCGAAATATCACAGTGGGGCCGGGAAGAGTGAGGTGTTTTTTTATATGTGAGGGGAACCGGCCCCTAGCCGGTTCCACTCACTTAAAAAAACACATAAAACAACACAACACTCTTCTAGGCCCCCTTGTGATGTTTTGAATTGTTGTTCTTGTTTAAATAAGTAAAATAAAAGGTCCTGCAAAATTTCAGCTCAATCGGATATCGGTAATTGCTTGATTCAAACGATTTTAAAAACACTAGTTCCTGTCACAGTTTTTGCAAAATTATTTAGATTAAGCACTTACTGATATCCGATTAAGCTGAATTTTTGCAGGACCCCCCTATTTTACTCATTTAAACAACATCAACGGTTCAGAACTTCACAGTGGTGCCTGGAACAAAATCTTGTGTTTTTTTATATGTTTTTTTAAGTGTGAGGGGAACCGGCCCCATATATATATATATATATAGAGGGATGAACTCTCTAGTCTGGGACCCTTCGGTCCGGAACTCATAGTTCCAGATCAAATTTTCATGATCCGAGCCGTCCAATGTGTTCAAAAGGTGTTTTCCAAGGTCCACGCGGAAAATCTTCAAAACAAATACCTGGAAGGGCTTGATCCACGCTGTTTTTCGCAAAACTGTAAATATGCAGTTTTTGCGAAAAACTGCGTGGATCAAGCCCTTCCCGGTATGTTTTTTTGAAGATTTCCCGCGTGGACCATGGAAAACACCTTTTGAACACATTGGACGGCTCGGATTTCCCAAAAACATTTTTTAAAAGCATCAAAATGCTTCAATCCGGGAAATCCGGGATCCTTGACTGGAGAGTACCCGTATATATATATAGGTCTCTTATCCGGACTTTTAATTTCCGCACCTCGTGATCCAAAATTTTTTTTGACGATCCGATCCGTCCAATGTGTTCAGAAGGTGTTTTCAAGGGTCCACGCGGAAAATCTTCAAAAAAAAATACCGGGAAGGGCTTGATCCAAGAAGTTTTCGCAAAAAATATATATTTACATTTTTTGCGAAAACTGCTTGGATCAAGCCCTTCCCGGTATTTTTTTTTGAAGATTTTTGGCGTGGACCCTTGAAAACACCTTCTGAACACATTGGACGGATCGGATTTTCCAAAAAAAATTTGCAACACAAAAAAACCCCATTTTTTCTTTAAATCCGGGAGTGTGGATAAGAAATTTTACCTATATATATATATATACACACAACCCGGATCCTATCAGGACTACAGGATTTATCATATATCCGAACTTTTCGCGTCAATAGTTGGAATCGAAAATCTGGTGGAAGCAATAGCCATTGGAAAAGGAAAACAAAACTCAACCGGAACTGCAAAAAGAGCTGCTAGCAAAACTTAGGATTTTTATTTTTCGTGTTGCTTGTGTACAGAGCTTAGGGTAGACGATGGCTCATGCCTCTTTTGTAAAACGTGATATATTCATGTTGGCCAAACTAGTGGATGCCGTACTTTTTATTCTGCTTGTTTTGGTTTTATAAACTTCCGTTTCAATTGCAATGTGCAACTCGGCGCGAGTCTGAATTATAAATTGAATAGTTGTTTGCTCTACTGTGACTGTTGACTGAGACGCTGTGACGTCGGGCTTGACCGAAAACAAAGGTAACTCTGTCGAATTTTTTAGAAAATAGGATACATCATTCAAGACACGGTACAGACAGCAAGGATACGCTTGACTGCCATAGTCCCTGAATTGGTTTCAAGCAACCTGATTTAAGCGAACCTGAATTGGTTTCAAGCAACCTGATTTAAACTTGAAGTTCCAAATTTGATGTTACAACTTGGTTCCTTAAGATAAACATGGAGAGAAACTATTCTTGGATAACATGAGTGAGCAATTTCCCTTGAGAATGCAATTGAAGATCCATATTTTGTTCATTACAAGCCATACGAACACGTCTCAAAATTTTACATAGATTTCAGTATGCTATCACCTGACATGAACTTGTGGTCATGCACAACACTCTTCATACTTCAGAAACAACTCGACATGAACTTGTGATCATGCACAGCAGTGAAGATTGGTAGCTCAACAATTGTGGCAAAAGAAACCAATTCCCGCATAATGAAATCGCCCGATGGCCAGTGTTGATGCCATCTAATCAAACTTTCAACAATCTGTGTGTGGGGCAAAGAGACGCCAAGAGACTTGGCATTTGTCTATGCACTTTGTAGCAAAAACCATGATCTTTTTCACCGTAACACCACGCCCTTAAGCAAAAAACCATGATCTTTTTCACCGTTCTAATATCGCTTTTTACGATGAACTTCAACTGTGTAACGGGATCCCAATCAGGCAATCATTAACAGCACAAATGCGTATATCAAAGAAGATCCATAACAAAATTTATCAGAGATATTAACAGACAACAAAGAATCATATATATTGATTATTGAATTAATCTGAAAGTGAATTACATAAACTATTCAAGTGAAGCAATAAAATGTTGAACAGAATGGAAAATGGTAGAAGGTACACGATTAAGTTAAGCATTCAAAAGAGAATGTTTAAGCAAAACAAATGATCCATTTGGTAGCTAGCCTCTCAAGTTCATCTGCCCATTTGACACCAGAGACGGAGACATTTTCTCAAGAGTCAAAACTCAGGAAACAATGATCTAGACATTTCATCCATCTGCAAACAAAAGAATTTACAGAAAAGGCTCAGCAAATTACCAATAAAATCTCATAGCATGATACATGCATATAACACAAAAACATAATCACCAATGGATTGGGTCAGATTTCATTGACAGAGAACAATAGTAGTTAAATCATATTATTTCCAGCTCCAAAATTTATTTTAAAAAAATACAACATATTATTTTCCATTACAGATTTTTCTCTGTCCACTTGACTATGGGATACATATACTTCGATTTGGCCTAATTAACAGCAATTTTGTACGAAAATCGACCTTAGAGTTCGAACCAGAGATTTGTTCGAAATCCTAGACTTCCATTGTTCGAGTTCAAAACCTAGATCTGTTCGAAACCCCAGAGAGAGAGAGAGAGAGCTTGGTTGTTGATTTAGGGTTTGTGCTGCTTCGAAATCATCTTCTCCTCCTTCGAACGCTTTCTCTTCTCTCTCTCTTCTCGTTGCAATGGAGCATTAATGATAGGAGTGAGGATCCGAGAAGGGTTGTTTAGACCAGCAAATTAAAATTTCCCGGATCCGGGATGCGTTTGACCCACAAACTCCCTTCTTTTACTAGAGCCGTTGGATGAGATCCAACGACTGAAAGGCAAAGTTCAGATTTAAACAAAAAACGGGAGTCCTGAGGGGATCCCCTGTGTGTGTGTGTGTAGGACTACTTACGTTTTATTTATTTTTTTGGTGCTTGTCTAGCGTCTTTTCATATAGCTTTAATTACTCCTTTGAGTAATACTCCCTCCGTTCCAAAATATTGGTCCCCTGCGAAACTACGTGCAATTTTCAAACTAAAAAATAATGTACTTATGAACATAATTATTTCATCAATATGGATCTTGTTTCATAGATCTCATTGTGAACTTTTAAACGGTGCAAAAAAAATTCAAAAATTATTTTATAGATGCGTTATTTTTTAGTTTGAAAATTGCACGTAGTTTCGTAGGGGACCAATATTATGGAATAGAGGGAGTACTACTCTTTTACGATGATCTTCAAAATTAGCATCCAAGGTAAGTAATATGCCCATTTTATTTTTACGCTAAACCAAAAGTCTCCAATAAACAGGATTAGATCACACCTAACGCCTTTGCTCACTCTTCCAGGTGAACAAATTGGGGAGGAAGTTAGCCCTTTCTTAAATCCTCATCTGTCTCCGCTCAAACTGACTACCCCGGGAAGGAGGGGCCCTACCCATTGGATTGAGACTCGGTTTGCTTGGGCGGAACCCACGTAGGACCTAACATAGGCTTTCTAAACTAATGAATGCGGGTGGGGATGTATAAAGAAAGGCAAAGGCGACTTGATCGTGGATACTTATCCCAAGGCGGAGCCTGCACCTTCGGAGTTTGTGTAGTCTTTCCTACCGTCAACCCCCCTTCCAGAACTGAAATGCTTGAATTCTCCTTGGTTGCGAAGGGGTAAGGCCGAATGGAGACGAATAAAGGATTGGGCGCGAATACAGATAGTCATTCTGAGATCATTCATCCAGCACACACAAAAGGAACAGGGTGTTTGGCTCCTAGCATTTGATGAGCTGAACCAATCGATGTCTATAGGCCAGCCAGCCATCAAATAGCAAGAATTAGGGAGAGGGTTTCAAGCAAGCTTTTATTCATTCTTCCAAACGACCAGACCAAAATGGGCCGCCACTCTTTCACTCAGTCGGGTAAGGGCAGACTTGACACTCACTCCCGGCTAAAACAAAAGATACGAAACTTAAGGAAGAGAACAGTCACAGGATCATCGTTACTAATGTATGTGGACCCCTTATTTTCTCTCGGCCTATCCTAATCAATATCCTTATCAGACAAGGTTACTCCGGCACCTCACATCTCAAAGAGGTCATTTCTTATATTGACAGCAAGCTTTGTCTCATCTTCATGAGCAGCCACCAAAAGAAGACTTTGCCCCAAAGCAGTCACTGAGAGATTCTTCCCCCAAATCACCAATATACTCATCAACGGGAAGTTCAAGGTCTAACCTTCAATAAGAGACTTGAGTTTGGGTCTTAACCAGTTAATCTTATCCACAAGCCTGCAGAAACAAGAAGCGAGTTATGAAGGGAAACTTAAAACAAGATTTACTAAGATACACAAACCATGTGCAAGGTCAATGTTGAACAAACTTGACTGAAGGTTACCAGTCAAACAGCCTTGAGCAAACAACTTTCGCCAACGCATCACAGCTGCTGCTTCAAGATCCAGCCATTTCGTGACGGTTTCATTGCGAGTTACACTTACGCATTTGCAAGGGAATCCTCTAAGGCCTTCGGATCACACCTAAACAAGACTTCCACTTAGAAATTAACATTATAAACATAGAGTTCGGAGGATACCCTTTTTGTGTTGGCATGCATAGATAAAGTGAGTTATTTACACGAACAACTCTGCAACAGCTCTCAGATGGAACCAAGATTTTTCATCTTTGGGCACAGCGAGTCCATTTCCTTCCCCTTCATAAAATAAATTTTTCCTAAATGCAGAATTGCATTCACAACTCGACAAATTCCATCCTACCAAGTAACAAGAAATCGCTAGAAAGTTAGTTTGGTCACTTCAATACAAACAAGTTTGCATTGCTCGTGTGAAATAACTTCCATTAACTATACCTGCTCCTCGATACTTATTCCAATGACATCCATTGCACTCCTTGTTGCGATGTAATCTATAGCATCATCAATACCATCTAACTCGTAGCAATTTGTTTGATTTAGATAATGAAATGATCTTGGATTAGCCATTTTATATCTTTCAATATCCTGACTGATGAAAAGCACAATTCCTCTTGAAATAAGAAAATACAAATATAGAGGATTACAAGAGCCAAAAACAATGACCCAATGCTGTAAGTAACTCCATAAAGGACACAATAAGGAATTGTTTTGGATTTTAGTTAAACTTAATCACTCAGGTGGAACAAGTTTTGTATCTTTCATTGTTTGTCTGTAGTCGGAAAGATAACTTAACGAAAAGACTTATACTGCACAAGTGTGTAAATAGACCACGAAGACTACCTGAGAAAATTTACAAAAATGCCACCTTCTCTGGGTCGTCCAAAACATGTTTGGATAGCTCAGATGGGGTACCGGGCACAACGTGTCCCTACCGTATGTGAATTCTTCTCAAGTAATTTAATTAGTTTATGAGTAACTCGATTCCACATGTATATTGGTCCCAATGGTGGTTCCAATTTGCCGACTTTGATGCATTTTGCACTTAGTACTTCAAAATTCGATACACTTCTACGTCACCAAACCCCGCCTTCCCAATTACTTGATAAATTTCTATGACTTCAGCTTTTATCCCCGTTTCCCTCCCACTAGGAGGGATTCTTTTATTGACTTTTTTCGCTTTTCATAATTTTTTATTTAGCCTTTTGTCGTATTTTTTGAGATTAATAATTCATATCAACAAGAGGATTAGAAAAGTAAGGGAAATAACAATCAAAAGAGTAATGAGATTATGTCAATACCTAACCGTGATTTGGTGGAGTAAAGTAGAATCTATACCTAGAAGAATCCCAATGCCTAGAACTCGTAAACACCATGGTTTTAATGGCGTACATTAGTAAAACAATATGCACCCTGTAGCGTACAGAGATATGTGTAGTTGTAATGTGTGAATTGATGTAATAGACAAGCACAGAGATTGCCCATGTATGTTCAGTTGCGTTTGTACGCGTGCGCGCTTGTTTAGCTTTATAGTACATAACTACATATTATTAGAAAAGATGGATAACAACAGCAAACAACACAAAATACAAAGTTGATATAGTGCAATTACCTTGAAGCCAAGTTAATAAATCAAATGGATTGGCACTACGCAATTTCATGGGATAGCTTCTCTGTTAGAAGACCCATGTCATCTTGTCTGTCCCTTCAGTTACCGCTAACATTTTTGTCTCCATCATCTGATTAAAAATAAATAAATAAAAATTGAAGCACTATCATAATCCTGAATCTGCAACAAAAATAGCGCAGGAGGATAACCAAAAATAAGTGAAATATTTCACAGCAACTAAAGCAGCCCCCTAGAAATGTTAATCGAAGTGGCCACATACAAGGGCAGCCTGATTCTTCAAGGAAACCAAAACTCAATTTGAACCCTGAATAACATTCAGTCCATACGTATGTCCAATCACATTGGTAGGAACTTGTTTGCACGAATGAAAGTATTAATGCATTGAAACGAAATAGCACTCACTGTAACTAACCCAATAGCAAAAGTGTAAAACAAACAATGACAATAGAAGAAGGTTCCACACCATTTTGACGATATCAAAAGCTCACAAGTGTAAAAATGTATGACTGTGCTCATTGACAGTGCACATAATCCCCAACCTCGCCTTCAATCAATCTACTCAACCCGCTGAATATTACCCAGCATATATGCTATAAACTCACATTTCATTTGAAAAGTCATTGTTAATGTGTCTTGCTAATGGGGTCCTTTCATTATACAACAGCCCAAGAAATTAAACAAGCAAAAGGACACCTAGAGCGCATTTCAATAGGGGCAAGGAAACTGCTTCTAGGCCCTATATTGATCCAACTGCCAAATGAAGAACTACAGAACCCTCCATATGTATCAATGTTATAAGAGCAGTGTCAAATTTTCGCAAATAAAAGAATATACCACCAATAGATAGCTTTAGCAACACCCCTGCTACCCTCAATGGGGAGGTGAATAGATTAGGTCCTAACCAGGATATGGTTGTGTATGCCTCTAGTGTATGAAGCCGTTGGGATACGTGTATAAGCCTAGTGGCACACAAAAACAGACCAAACATGAGCTTGTGCCTTTTGAGTGTTATATAGATGGTAATGAATCCAGTTATTTTAACAGAAAATTGGTATAAAGGACAAATTTGGGTCTTTAAATGGTGTTTAGTCCAGATTAACTTATTTCCAATACATTGATAGAAAAATTTTGAGGGCTCAAGGACAAAACTAGACAAAAATACCCTTAATGAATACTGTGGGCGCGCACGTGGAAGAAACCCAAAGCTATAGCCTTGAAAGCGACAGGTGGGCATTTGCTGTGACTTGAAAGTGACATTTGATGTGGTCTTGACCCTTGCCCCTGACTTGAAAGCGACATGTCTTACCGAATACTGCTTGAAACCGTGAAAGCATTGTCAGTGCTTTTCCTGACCGAATGGCCCTTGAAATTGGGACTCTCTCTCATGTGTGGGACAAAATTAATTGGGTTCAATTTGCATAGGGTACCCTAGGATTTAGGTTAGACACTTTCATAGGGTACCCTAGGGTTTAGGTTTAGGGTGCACTTTCCAATTATAGGGTTTTAGTGATTTAAGCACTTTCTAAGGGTACCCTAGGGTTTTAGGCACTTTCATAGGGTACCCTAAGGTTTAGATTTAGGCACTTTCATTAGGTTTGAGGGTTTAGGCACTTTCATTGGCTAATGGGGGCATTTTTGGAATGTATAGGTGATTTGTCATTTGGCATTAAAGAAAAAATTGATGTCCTTATTGAAGTAAAGACCCCTTTAATATGTCCTCCCAAAAAACGGACCCTTATTTTAATCCATGCCCCCCATCCAATTCTTTCATTACAAACCTGAGCCATGGCAACCGCAACCTTAGGTCGCATTGCGACACCATAAATCGGGGGACCCAACGACAGCCATTTCACACAAGCTTTTGCATGTGGGGAGGGCGGCTCAAAGGATTTTTTCCTAGTGGGAGTCGAACTAGCGGGGGCTAATTAGAGCCGGAGCAAATGCCCCGTATGGATTGGCCCCAATGGAGTTGCTAGCACATGCAAAGTATTGAACAAGAGACCTTTCTATTAAGAATGAGCATCCCCTAAGTTCTGCTCCCATCTTACCACTTAAGCTAACCCAGAATCCAATATTTTGTCTCATGACAAACAAAATTTCTCTGAATACAAAAAACTCGGATAAGAAAAGCAAACCTAGTGGGATCCATTATATGCAGTCAAGGATTTAAGGGAGAAAAGCAGACCAAACATGAGCTTATGAAGATCCTGCTGTGGGCGATTCCATTCCCTGTAAAGCAGACATATTCCATTCCTATTGAAAACGTACTTCATGTGGCCATTGTTTCCCAACGCCGTTGGTAAAGGCGGTGACGGACTGATCTCCGACCCTCCGAAGAATTGCATTTTCTCTCCTCATTTTCGTGGAAACAAACAAATTAATCAATTAAAAGAATCAGATTACGGCAGCTGAAACATAAAGGGCGTGGGAGATCCGATAGGTATGGTTTCTGTAATCTATAACAGAGTTAACGACACTTCGATCTATCTCTAGTTTCATGTTGGAAACTAGCAGTATATCAATCGGATCTACGAGACAACGAATGACGGTACTGCTGAGAGAGAGAGCGAGAAGAGAAAGAAAGTAATTCGCGAAGGAATACGAGACAACGAATGACGGTACTGCTGTGCTGAGAGAGAGAGAGAGAGAGAGAGAGAGCGAGAAGAGAAAAAAAGTAATTTGTGAAGGAAATCCCAATCCCACATCGACTACAAAACTCTAATTTTTAGACTTTTTATAAACCCACCCCCAAACACTTGTTGTCTTCAAGAGGACATAGCATGGTGCACCTCGGTGTATGATTCATTATTAAATGTTGGCACGTCCAATTCAGCCCGTTGTCCAAATGATGAGGTCTTTGATGGACCTAATTTTTTTTCCCTTGTTTTCTAATGGATTTTTTTTTTCCCCTTGTTTTAACTTTTCCCATTCTGATTTTGCAGGTCACTTGTAACAAAACAGGACGCAGTCAGGATTTCAAATAAGAGGGGGGCCACATCATGAACAACAAATCCCTGACTCCTATAGATAAAAATAAAAATTTAATTAGTAAGGGACTACAATGTAAACTTCTAACATTTTGTGAACAAAATACACAAGCTAACATTTTTTTTCTTGTTTTCTCATTGCTTTCTAATGGAGACAATTTATTATTATTTTTTGGCTTGTTTTCTCATTTTCCATTCTATTTTCGCATGTCACTTGTAACAATACTTGGGGACGGGATCACGATTCCAAATAAGAGGGGGCCACATCATGAACAACAAATCCCCGACTCCTATAGATAAAAATAAAAATTTAATTAGTAGGGGACTACAATGTAAACTTCTAACATTTTGTGAGCGCGACATATGTTGTGAATTGAGTGGTTTGTCATCTATGATTTTAAGTGAAGCAAGTGACATAATCATATACATCAAAGATTTGTTACAACTCTTATTCAAATTTGTAACCCATAAATCTTGCTTTTATTTGATCTCTAGCATTTTCCAAAACAAAACACAAAAATCCTTGATTTTAACTCTTTAAACTTAAATCTTGGCCGTACAAGTTAGCAAATAATCACTGCAAACAAAAAACACTATTTTAGAAATTAGCTCATCCAAAAATGGTTACAATGCCTAAATTAATCGGATTACCGTATGGTTAACTTTAAATTTCAATTTCAAATAGAATTTGATGATTTAGCAGAGTTCTCAAGGTAAGGAACGAAAATAGTCAATATGGTAATTTTGAATTCCAAATTTATTTTGATTAGTATCTTCTGTAAAAGGAATAATTGACGAGTAAAATAGATTTTCACACCTCCCAAATTGATATCCACACGGACCACAACCCTTTTTTGTCTCTTAGTGAAATTTTTATTTGTAAAAGTTTCACTAAAAGACAAAAATAAGTTGTGAATATCAATTTTGGGGTGAAAATCAATTACTCCCTCCATCCCTTTTTAAATGATATATTTGGGAAACATGTATTTTTTGTAGCCATTAAAAAATGCACTTCCGTAGCATGTTTTTAAATTTTTTTTGCACCAAATTAATTAAAGTGATCAATTAGCACTTTAATTTGGTATTAAAAAAATTATATAAAGAAATATCTCTTTTAGGGGTTTGAAATTATATGTATTCCAATATGGATCCTTTAAAAAAGGACAGAAGGAGTACAATTTTTAATTTCAAATAAGTCAATCCGAGGGAATGACTACCAGCAATGAAAACAATCAATTGGAGAACTAATTAACTTTTGAATATTTAAACACTTTATGAGAACTAAAGGCTTGGAATAAAAGAAATAATCTTATGAATTAATTTCTAATGCATCCAATAATATAGGGAATTACGATCAACCATGCATGGAAACAATCGATTGGAGCACTTAATTTTTCATCTCCCTCTCTCTCGACCAGAAGCCGTGCCCAGAAAACACTAACCCACTAACCCAGAAATTCCCTGAATCCCCGTTTGGGTCCCCGTTACCCGTTTGGAGCGGGGATGGAGGGGAAGAAATTATTCCCATTGGGGATTGTTGGGATTCCACCCCGTGTGGGCCAGTTGGGCTTAGGCTCAGAGGGAGTGGATTAGGGTTTGTCTGTGTAACTATATAAATACTCTGTGATGCCTTGTGTATTAGGTGTGGTAGCACAATGTAGATAGAGAGAGGCAGAGAGTGTGAGAGGGGGAGCCGGTTGTGGCTCTCCCGGAGAGAGAGATACACGAGAGAACTGGTGAGGATTTCATTATTGTGAGATTGGGTGTGAGTGTGTAACACAAGAACACGGATTGTCTCCGGATTATAGTGAAACCCCCTCCCCGTGGATGTAGGTCCGATTTGGCCGAACCACGTATATTGTGTGTCGTGTTTTCTCTTGTTTTACTGCTTCTGTTGTGTGTGGTGTGTTGTTGGAATCATAACAACTGGTATCAGAGCTTTGGTTAAAGCACCGGAGAGCGCAGAGCAGTCGGAAAATCACTCGGAGGCCATTGGAGCACTGTTTGAAGCTTTGGTCGGATAAAACAGGTGACGAAACTTGTTTTTGATCAGAGGGAAAGGTGCTACTCTCAGAGACGAGTCCAACGGAGTACTCGGAGTCAGTTTTGGTCACCGGAATGAGTCCCACGGTTGATTTGAACAGGGGCGGGCGGAGGCGGCTTCGGGAATGAGAACGAGTTTTTTCAAAAAGTGATCGGACGGAGATTTTAAGCATGGGGTTATGTTCGGCTTGAAGAGACGATCACGGGGATGTAAAGATCGTCGCCGGAAACCGCCGGAGATGGCCGCACGTGCCGGAGAAAGGTGGCGCGTGCCACGCGAGTGAGATCTACTCGCGGCGTGATGTGCACGCGCCAGTCAAAGGTTAGGGATGACCACGTGGTGCACAGTCAGCAGTCACGCGGAGCCAGCTCGGATTGGTCAACGCCACGTTAGACGGTCAACGCTGACGTGGTGTCACGTCAGCAAAAGGGGTCATAAGGGTCAGGGTCAAAGGGGTCAAGGCCCAGGTCAAAGGGGTCAAAAGGATCAGAGGTCAGGTCAAAGGGGTCAGACCGGAGGTCAAAGGGTTCAAACCGGCGGTTCGCAGGATTGGTGGACCGGGTTCGGTCCGGTCCAGACCGGAGGACGGTCCGGTATCAGACCAGATTGTGTTATTTGATTGGCCGGTTCAGACCGATTCCCAACTCGGTTTTTTGTTCCGGATCCAACCACGCGCTCTGTTTTTCGTGAAGAGGCTCGGAAGCATGTTTTGTTACTGGATTGAGCCGGATTTGAGTGTTCAGAGGAGTTTTGGGTTGTGAGGAGGCTTGTTCTTAGCTAATTGGACAGTTCCGGATTCAACGGCGGGCTTGTTTTTGTGTAATTCAGGCCGGATGTTGTAGTCCTAGATACATCCGAGAGATTGTGGAGGATCTGACGCGGTCAGATCAATCAGATGGGATGATGTTGAGTCGGAGGCAGTCCATGGGAGATCCGATTGGAGTCCAGGGGGTGCTAGGAGAGCTGGGATTGGAACGTGGATGAACCAGGAGGCAGGATGAGACCCTGGAGAGCTGACGGAGAGTGGCGAGAAGACCAGGATAGTGGCAGGAGTGGCAGATGGGTGACAGATTGGTGACTAAAGAGGCGAGCGGAGTTGGATAGCTACACACTAGGAGTATTGGACAGACTTTGCAGAGATCGGAGGTTGACCGGAGCAATCGGGTGATTGCGGATTCACGGCGTTTGAGCCGTGGTGATTAGTCGGAGAAGCTAGTGAGCAAGGATACATTCTTTCGAGTGTTGCATCTCTGTTTGGTGGGTGCAGATACACTTGATTGGTTAAATGGCATAGGCGCTTACTAGAGTAACAGGTCGGAGTTGGTCAATAGTGATCGGAGGCAGTCTGGTTCAATCGGATTTGAAGACCTATCATCAGGATTTGCAGTTGTGATTCGAGCTGCATTGGATTGGATGATAGGCCACCATACAGGCTTGTGGGAGTGCAGTGACAGTTGGAGCTGATGTCAGGCATGGTCAGGCAGTATGGGTGTTGTGATGTGAGCAGGGATGGCGACAGTTGCGCATGCACACAGGATATGCGCGGGATTGTACCAAGGAGTCATGATCGGATGGTACTGGATGCGCTGGGAGTCGAATCAGGAGTATGCAGGATGCTGGCCAGCAACGATGATGCAACTGGTTGTTCAGGATATGTTCACGGGAGCTCCGGACAGAGGAATTGAGATGGAGATCAGATGATGCATACTGGTATTATCTTTCTTCTGTGTTTTTTGTGGCGGATAATCTTTCCAGTTATGAGCTCATGTTGGTGTGGAGAGATGGAGTCACAGATTATGTCCTGTGATTGGGCATGAGCATTTGAGTTTTGGATGCCCAGATGCAGGCACTCCGGTTAGGGGGTGCAGGATTGTATCAACCGCGGAAGATCTGGCTTGCAGGGATACATTCATTCGTGTAGTGTGCCCGGTTGGGGTGCAGATATGCTTGTTTGGGAATGACACAGGCGCCTGTCAGAGCGGTAGATCAGTTTGAGCCACGGAGATCTAGCAGGATTTGTTCACATCCCAGATTCACGAGAGGTACTCGGTGAGGGATGCGGTGTCAGAGAAGGAGTCGGCCTCATCGCAGATGGTGTGTGAGATCATTTGGAGGAGTGAGCCTCTGGTGTGGGCAGAGGGTTGTTGTATTCTCTTGACAGGACAGGATGCTAGAGTGGCGGAGCGAGGCGATGAAGCTGCGGGCGCTTCTGTTGGTGAGCGCATACATCTCGGGTTTGAGGTGTGCAAGTGGAGGCATCCTAGTTGAGGGGGTGCAGTACTCGGACGGGCGGAGGCATTCCAGTTGAGGGGGTGCGATGCTCGAATTTTCGGATTTTCTGATTGGCTGCGGAGTCTGGTTTTGCAAGGATACACTCTTTCGGGATTTGTGTACTCTGTTTGGTGGTGCATGGATGCTCGACTGGTTAGTGACACAGGCACTTGCCAGAGTTAGCTAATTGGAGGAGGCGACATGGGGGTGTTGCAGACGACATTGCCCACTCGGTGTGGAGGGGGTGATTGTTGGGATTCCACCCCGTGTGGGCCAGTTGGGCTTAGGCCCAGAGGGAGTGGATTAGGGTTTGTCTGTGTAACTCTATAAATACTCTGTGATGCCTTGTGTATTAGGTGTGGTAGCACAATGTAGAGAGAGAGAGGCAGAGAGTGTGAGAGGGGGAGCCGGTTGTGGCTCTCCCGGAGAGAGAGACACACGAGAGAACTGGTGAGGATTTCATTATTGTGAGATTGAGTGTGAGTGTGTAACATAAGAACACGGATTGTCTCCGGATTATAGTGAAACCCCCCTCCCCGTGGATGTATGTCCGATTTGGCCGAACCACGTATATTGTGTGTCGTGTTTTCTCTTGTTTTACTGCTTCTGTTGTGTGTGGTGCGTTGTTGGAATCCTAACAGGGATCGGGGCGGGGACGAGGGAGAGATTTGGAGATCGGGGACGGGGATAGCAGTCTTTAGCCTCGACCCGTCCCCATTGCCAACCCTAATAAACCCTAATAACTCATGGGTTCCTAGCATGGAGATAGATAGAAAGGTGTCAACCGTTTGGAAAGATATAATGCAGATTCAACACAGTAATCCCCTAAGCTTTGAGAAATTCAGTGAAAACTGCAGAATCTCTGTGGGCAATGGTAATGCAATCCAATTTTGGAATGACCCTTGGGTGAATGGGAAATCACTAGCTAAACTATATCCTAGAATTGCAAGCATTATCTCACTTAAAGATGAATCACTGGCAGAGGTTTGGCTTAGAAAAGAAGAGCTATTCAGATGGGAGTTCCAACTTAGAAGAAATCTGTTTGTTTGGGAAGAGGAGGAACTGGATAGCTTGATAACCTTACTGGATGGTATTCAAATCAATATTCAAATGAGTCCAGATCACTTATCTTGGAATGCATGCAGCTCTAAATCCTACTCAGTCTCCTCCATGTATAACCTCTCTCTCATCCCAGTCTCTATTGTTGAGATTAATGACAGAAAGACATTCAAATGGATTTGGGATAATGTTGCCCCATTTAGAGTTCAATGCTTCACATGGATGGTAAAGCTGGGCAAAATCAAAACAGGTGATTTTCTATTAAGTGTTGGCATTATCCAACAACAACAACAAGCACTTTGCAAGTTCTGTGGAGTATGCATGGAATCCATAAACCACTCTTTTCTTCATTGTCCTTCTGTATGGTCTGTTTGGTGCCTGTTATTAGATTGGTGGGGTACACAATGGGTTACTCCGTCTAATGTTGATTCTTTATTCCTTTGGTGGAGAAGCTGCAGAATCAAGAATAATCTTAGAATGATTTGGAACTGCATTCCTTTGGCAACTTTGTGGTCCATCTGGAAAATGAGAAATGAGTTCATTTTTCAAAATAAAGGTTTGAACTGGGAGGAATTGGCCGATTTAATCAAGCTTAGAGTGGCCTTTTGGGTGAAATCAAAATGGAAGCATGGGGAGTATTCAGTCAATGACTTTATTTTCAGGCTTAAGAGTATCAAGGAGGCAGTCTAAATTCCCTTGCATTCCTTGGTACTTTGTGAAACTCTTGGGGTATTCTATTGGTTTCTATTGGGGTTGTGGGTGGGGTGTCTTATGAGGGTAGTGGGCAGGGCGGTTCTCTTGGGCTTGTGAGGTGTTCTTGGGTTTGTTTGGCGTCTTTGGTAGTCTTTTGGTTTTCTTGGTGGGGTGTCTTGGTGGTCTATTGGAGTGGGGTGTCTTGGTGGTCTTTTGGGTTGGGGTGTCCTTGGGGTCTTTTTTTTTTTTTTTTTTTTTTTTTTTGGGGTCCTTCTCTGCCTTGAGAGTCTTTTGGTGGGGTCTTTGTTTTGTGTCTTTCCCTTTGGTCGTTTGTTTCTGGGTGTGAGTCTTTGCATTTCTTTTTGGAGTTATATTCTGTTTGTGGGCTGCAAGTTCCTTGGCTCTCAAACACCCTTGGTTGCTGAATTTAGCTGCATATATTTCTCAAGGCTCTCTTGGTTGCTGAACTTCTTGGAATTTCTTTTAATATTCCGGGCTACATTTCCTTTTTGCTACTGTTCTGGGCTGATCCTCTCGGAATTATCATTGGTTTGCTGAACTATTTGAAGTTTTCATTGGTTTGCTTCTGATTTGTGGTGGGCCTTACCTATTTAACACTCTGGGCTACATTCCTCTTGTGCTACTGTTCTTGGCTGACTTTTCTATAGTTACCATTTGCTGATCTTATTGAAGATATCATTTGTTGCTGCTGCGATTGGGCATTGCTGATCTTCTTGAAGATTTAATCTGTTGCTGCTGATATGTGTTTTGGCATTCTCTTCTAATATTATGGGCTGCTCATTTCTCTTGCTATTGTTATGGCCTTTATCAAGATGCATCTCTTTGCCATGTCATCAACATGAGGGTCTACATCATTGATTTTCTGGTGATCCAGCTTTGACTTGGATGTGCTCTCTCTGGGTTCAATTCTTCCCCATGGCGTTCCTTAGAGCTTATTTGGATGTACTTTAGATTTCTTTTTACAATGCTTGATTGTATCTGCTAAGGATCCTTTGGGTGTGGTGTGGCTGGTTGGTCTCTTGCCAACCATTTTTGGGTCTTAGCGGCATATGTTTTTCGCGAGAGTTAGGTGCCAACCTAGTTGGGATGTTCCTCTCGCGTTGTGATGCCATTATGCTTTGTCCCCTTTTATTGTATCTACTCTTTTTGGAGCAATAAATTTCCTTTTTGCCGTGCAAAAAAAAAAACTCTCTCTGCCCCCTGTTTGTTCGTGGAATTTTAGGTCTTTTTGGCTAGTGGAAGTAAGAAAAGGTTTGAAGGTTGAAGAATTGACATTGGAAAGGAAAAATTCAAAACAAAATAGTGTGAATGAATTGTTTAGTGAAATTTGTGAAGTTTCGGTACAAAGAGTAAGTTTCTGGGTTGAATCAATGGGGATTTAAGCAAAAAGACATCGTTTTGTCTTATTTTTTTATCCACATAAAAGACCACGAAACGACGTTTTGACTCTATTTTTTTTAATTTCCTGCATTTTTTGCGTCAAAACGACGCCATTTAAAGCTGTGCGGAAGCTGCACAATAGCCTCCCCGCGTCCGAGTAAAATTGTCAAGGAAGGTAAATAAACTAGAAATAAAGATGCTTTGAAACTACGTACATTACACGAGAGCCTTGCCTATGTATATTCCAATCGTTTGAAATTTGAGAGGTTTGGATAGAGCTTGAACCGTCGAACAACATAGAAAAAGGTTCAAGGAATCGTGGGTCAAGGAACGACCAATATAAGTCGTGAGCATGCATGACACGTTTTAGGCCTGGCAACTAAACCAAATTTTGAAAAACAGAACTCATTTGAACACTTCATTCTCTCTTCGATCTTTTCACAAAACAAAGGCTAATTCCGGTGGCTTGAAGTTAATAATTGGACAAATTCTCCTAGACTCCAGTGGAATTCGAACGTGCATCTTCATGGAGTACATATTTACTTATTACTCTCTTATGTTTTCTTGGCCAAATCCGTTGGGTTATATTTTTCATTTTTGTGATCTGTCATGTCTACGTCTATGTAGGTGGGTTAATTTTTGTTTTGGCTTATGAATTGCCGTTTGGAATGATCATATCTAGTCCACGGATCGGATCCGGACGGATTGGATCCGATCCGCTCAGAGCGGAATATGGTTTTTAAGATCCGGAACCGAACTGAACATTCACGGATCGGTTACGGATCGGATCGTGTCGGATCGGGCGGATTTGACAGATTAAAGAATGATTATTGAGCGGATTGAGCAGATCGAGCGGATCCGATCCGATCCGGAACCGCCAGATAAGAAATTCTCGATCCGGAACTGAACCGAACATTCATGGATGGATCAACGGATGATTCGGATCGGTTCGGATTGGTCGGATTGGCGGATCGGATGATCCGCTGGACAGCCCTAGTCATATCCTACTATTTCTTTGACCAAGTGACCAAAACCAAAGCCAAAAAAAGGAAGACACTTTTCCAAGTCGTTTAAAAAACGAAGTTGCAAAACTTCCATTAACAATCAACCAAGGCCTTTGATTTGAATATTCTTCGGCAACGTAATTTCATATCTCATATCTCATAACCGAAAGCCTAAGTACATAAACAGTTATTACATCAACTGTAAAGTTGAAACCCCTGCTGGTCTTTTTGCAAACCAGTACACGACCAAACTCACATCCAAATTACCATAGCCATTGTCAAAACAAACACAAACAAAAGAGTCATAAGTTTTTGTTTTTTGGTTTTTGAACAGGAAAGAGTCATAAGTTAGACGTGAACAATTTCCATGAATCTAACTGCAACTAGAAAACAAAAAATGCGAAGGCACGTCATGCAGTGGTGGTATCATTCTGTAGCTTAAGAAATTTCTACAATTTCATAGTTCACGTTTTACCATTATAGGTGTATAAATATAGAGAGATCAAAAAAAAAATTTACCATGATTTATATACAATTTTATGTTCGCTTGAAATTACCATGTTTACTGGAAGAAACATTTTTTACCATGATTCCATGGTTAATGATCGGATTGATCATATATATCTTGATTTCGAGATGATGTGTCAAATTTGTAAACTTTACTATTGGTGTATGAACCTGTTTTTTGCCATATTTTTTTTACCATGAAATGAGTTTTGAATTTTTGGATGATTGGATAGCACTCAAATTTACCATGAAATATGTTCAGTACCTAGTATTCAAATTTACCATGAAATGTGTTTTGAATTTTGGATGCCAATTAGATTCATGATTCATATACAAAACTTATTTTCACGGAAATTTAATTACCATGTTTATTGGTAGGACTATATTTTTTACCAGATTCCAGGATGCATGCTCGGTTTATAAGATAAATGTGATAGAATTTCTCGTGATTTTTGTGTATCAAATATTCATTTTCAATTTATTCATATTTTATGTTTGAAATAGTCAAACAAATCAACTTGATTAGAAAAACAAATTTACTCTTATCCTAATCAAATCACCCTTGAGTAGGAAACCATATCTGTATATATTACTAGGTAATAGTAATAAAAAGGGTACAAAAGGTATTTTACACTAAAAAAAAATGAAAACATAATCGTTCAAATCAATCGGGATAAAAACTTACGTGATGTATAAAACAAGATGATTATTTAATTACCTCAACCAATTTAAGATGAACAAATAAATAAATTCATCAAACAAGATGGTTATTTAAGTTCCCCATTACTTGCCACTGTCATGTAATACCCTATAAAGTATAAATAACCGAAAACTTTTTTTAAAATATTTTTTTTGTCATTTGTCATTCTTAATCTATTATATGGGAAGAGAAATGGGACTCGATCCCGGGATACAGTGTAGGGCTGCTCTACCGCATGAGCTAGCCACCACTTGCAAACTTTTCTTAACATTTTTTTTTGTCATTCGTTATTCCTAATCAATTACATGAGGAGGGGGAACGGGACTTGATCCCAAAATGCAGTGTGAGGCATCCAAGTGCTCTACCGCTGCACTGCATGAGCTAGTCACCACTTTGCAACCTTTTTTTAACATTGATGGCCGGTTCTATTTGCAAATTGGTAGACTATTTTAGTGTAATTTTTAACAACTAGACTAGACACGGTAGATGAATTAAAATCAATATATGCCGTAAGAATTCTATATTGTGTTGGTTCCTTTTGTGAACAATTTTTTTGAAAAAAAGTATTGTGTTACATGAAATTTTTCTATTTTCATTTTGAAATAAATTTTTATTTGTGCCTCATTTTCAATTTGTGAAATTTCTCTCAATCAAAGTAAATAACGTATAGCGTCTATCACGATTGTGACATAGAGCACCAACAGATCAACTTATAATTTGATCTTGCGGTAATTAAGTTTCCGCTCTATCCTTAACGGGATAATTTTCCCTTCCTAGATGCAGGCTTGACAATGAACTGTTTAGATCAACGGGTTCGTCCCACAACAAATAAAACTCAAAAAATGAAACACGGTTCGTCCCACAACAAATAAAACTCAAAAAATGAAATACCGTTCGATTTGGATTTGTAACACCGAAAAGATTAAGCGGACAACTCTGATTTGAAAACTTCTCCATGGGTTTATTCATGCATGCAGCATGCACATCAAGTATTAAAAAATAAAAAAAACTCACACGGGTTCTTTTTTTGATCGGCAATAGAAAAATTTATTAGGGGGGGAGGGATTCCAACCAAAAGTTGGAAAAAAAACCAGAGGGCAAAGCCCAATACACCTGAGGGCCTAAAGTGCCCAGATAAAACAAGCGAAAACATACACCAAAGGCCAACAATGTCCGAATAAAACAATAAAAGCACAAACAAGACCTAGCCCAACAGGCCAAGCCAAGCCCAAGAAAACCCTAAACCTAAACCACCGCAATCTTGAAGCAAAGCTCCATCAAAAAACCCAGCCGCCGCGCTTCAGACAGCCGCCACCACCACCACCACTGTCTGCGAACACCACCAAAACCACCACGCCACCATTGGCAAACCAAAGAAGGCGAAGGGATATTCAAAGAAGAGAACTTTTCCTGTAGAAAAGTAAAACATAAAGTTGATACAAAAGTAAAGAAAACATCATTCTTTTAATACTAATGATCATAATGCTACAAGAATCAAAACAGATAAACACAAGCTGTACGTCTATTGGCTCGATAGGTAGAGGATACATCATAACAAGTGCTCAATATCTGTCTCCAATCGTTGAGTTAGATTTGGTTGCTCCCAAGCTACCAGTTGTGATGATCATCAAGTTCAAGATTGTGGCGCCCTACCCCTGATGGGCGATGGCCGATGGCGAAGGCTCGAGACGTAATAATTTACTCCCTCTTGCATGGTATCGGGTTCAACTCCGCTTACTAGCAAACTTTGGGCTCACCTCACCCTACGTGTAACGCATACTTGTGCAAAAATGGGCTTAGATCACCTTGCACTTGAAGAAATAAATTTGTAGCCCTGCAGCAACATGTACACGATGATTTAGAACAAATTATGTTACTTGATTTAGATAATAGATATGCAAATATGAGCAATAAATGATATATGTGTGTATGTATAATCACATGCACGCAAAATTGACAAGAATCATCTCTATGCATAACTCTCTCCTATCAGGCATGCAAAATAAAAAATTCTACTAACATATAGCATGAGAAGCTTAGTTATTACTAGTTAAAAGCTCACGATTACTATTGACACAAAATTACAAAAAAATAAAAATAAAATGATAATAATAATAATATTAGGGAAGTGCTGAAACCATGTTATGAGATTAATTGATCTGATAGTGAGATAACAGGGAGCTCCCTTCAGTCCAAGGCGTGACAGCAATAACTGAACACAGCTCCTGCTTCGGTCGATCAAAAACACATCGCCTTCTTTCTATTTGGGACATGATGAGTTCTTGAACCACCGAGTCAGCAGCTGAGTTATCAGCTCTCGACCTGCCTCGAACTGGACTGAAGGAAGCTCCTTCCTTTTCACAATACCTAATACTAGCAAATTTATTCAAGCTGTTATATGAATATCCCCCTCTAATAAGAAATTGAACTTTTAAGGTCTCATTCATTCATGCAGTCACAAGCTTGACATTAACAATGGTGTGTTTGTTTGTGTGTGTGTGTGTGTGTGTGTGTGTGTGTGTGAGAGAGAGAGAGAGAGAGAGAGAGAGAGAGAGATGGGAAAGTGGGAATTATGGTAGGGTACGAGGAAGAAGAGACGAGGAGAAATGGTTAGTTATAAACAGAGTGGGGACATGGAAATCCAAGGAAGGCTGGGGACTAGAGATCTAGGCACTTTAACTAGTTAAAAGTACAAAATAAGGTTCACTTCTAATTTGCCTAGGCACTTTTTAACCATTGGTTCCAACATTACTCTCTACTTTTGTTCTTCACTCTCTACTTTTAGGGCAAATGAAGGAAAGTAAAGGAGAAAAATGAGGGAAAAGTAGAGTAGAGAGGCAAATGTCTTGCTACTAGTAGCAAGCCAAAAGGAACAAAGCTAGAGTAAATAGCCAAGTAGCAAGTTTGTTGGAACATGTTTTTTTTGTTTGACTAGGCATAGTAGCCAACAAGGTGCAAGTAGCAAGCGTCTTGGCGATGCTCTTAAATTTTATTTCAGGTGCCTAGCTATCAAATATCAGCACGACCAATTCTTGGGTACATAAAAGTTATTTTGGACATTTGTAGGCCTTGAGGCCACTTCTCCCTTCTCTCAAAACGATAATAGCCTACCAGAAGGCATTTAAATTTTGGATAAAAATACTTCCTCCGTCCCTTTTTAAGTGTTGATGTTTCCATTTTGGGTTGTCCCTTAATAAGTGTATGTTTTGAAAAGTTAATGGGTAAAAGTTTGTAGAATTATCATTTTGCCCTTTTAAAAAGTTAGTAGGTAAAAAGTTAATGGGTAAAGGTGGATGACAATTTCGGAAAGTGAATGTAAAAGTTGATGTGGCAAGTGAAAAAGTTGATGTGAAAGGTGTAATAATGATGTTTTTTTAATAAGTTGGATTTACGAAGCAACACATTTAAAAAGGGACGGAGGGAGTAATACTTTCATTTATGTTTTTTTTAATTTTTTTTTATCAAATTAAAGAATTGATCGAGATCTTTAATCTGGTGTAAAAAAAACTTTAAAAAAATAATGTACGAAAATAGGAGTACTTTATTTTTTCAAAAACTACACCTCTTTTCGTACATTATTTTGGGCCAGACCCAACTGAGTTGAAAACTGAACCGAACTGGGAGACTGGAATCTCAGTCCATTAATAGAGGGTTTCATAATTGGACAAACTCCTAAATTCCGTACTCTGCTTACACATCCAATCACTCATCCCTACTCCCAGCTGTTTCTCTGTAGTTCACAAAAGCAATAGTAATAGAGAGTCGATCCACTGTAGTAGCTACAGCTAGTTATCGTTAATTAATTTTATTTCTTCATCCCAATTTATTTGTCTAATTATTACCAGAATTTATTTTTTTGTAAGGAAACATTAGGTTACTAGAATTTATTTTTTCTTAATGTCGTATCGTGCGGTTAATTCGTTAATTGAAGTTGCTAGTTATTTGAATGCAACCCTCGAACCTAGGTCCTAAGTTTAGTGGTTGGTTAATAACACCATTTAGCAATTAAAATTAAAGGTATTAAGTATGTTTTTTTTTTATTAATTACAATTCAGTAAGTTTTATAACAATGTTTCACATTACTCAAAATTTTAAGTAGCTCTTAAAATGAAGGGAAATTTTTAAAAATTAAATAGCTTAGTGGTTACTTATTTCTAACGGGATTAAACAATACTAATTGTATACCACAGGATTTCCATTATAGCTAGCTGCCACCACAATATTGCTATCGCCGAATCTGGGGGAGGCACAGTGTGGTAGGTGTTGTGCGTCATGGTGTACGGAAAAACTACGTCGTTTTGCTCATTTTCTTAGTATATCTAAAGGTCCTGTTTAGAGAGTTAAATGTGGGGTATAATTTTGGGGTTCAATTTTAGAGGATTTAGGCTATTTGGGGTAGGGTATAGTGGGTTTAGGTACTTTGGGTTTAGGTATTTCAGGTTTAGGATTTAAGCACTTTGTAATGGTTTTTTCCTTCCTCCAAACAAGACCCTTGGAAGCTTTGGAAGTGTGC